>JALLAY010001298.1:0-10867 GCA_036939635.1 Cyclotella baltica
TGTGGATAACTGATTCATTAGCCACATTTGAATTTGTGCGCAGCTTTGCCTAAATAGGCCCATTAAATCATAAACAAAAATGATTCTTGAGCGTTTAAACCACTCAACCACTGTTTAATCAACAGCACCATACACCATCGCCGCCTGCCTTGCCACTTGCCAGAGCCGACACCGGTCGGGATAATAAACGTTTGGATTGATTGATTTGTAAATTAGTTTGGGGCTGCGGAGGGTCTGAGGCGGGCTAGCCAAAGCCTCTTTTATCCGTCCACACGGAGCCCTGGCTTCATCCACCTGCCTGCAATGTCTGACGAAAAGCCATTAACTCTTCCAAGCAACCCACATCCAATAGCATCCGCCTTTTTCGCCTCACATGACAAAGCATTGCACAAATCTACAATCAAAGAAAAGTATACATCGAGCCAAGTTGTTAAGATACGCAATAGCCTCGGATGGAGGACAAGATATGCATCAGCAACCTGGTATCCAGTGTCTATTATGCCAGCTATAACAACAATGGATGGCAATGAGCCTGTTATTTTTCATGTTCGACAAATCTTTCCTGGTGAACGACTATCTTTCAATAATCCTCACTTAATAAATGCAAATGATGAGGATGTTGATCCAATTTACGGAACTGGAAATACTGTTTGGCCCGGATCAATAGTTCTGTTGAAATATATTGAAAAGTTGTCACATACTAAGGCGTCAAATGATTCAGAGGATGTTTCTTTGTTCAATCACCCCAAAAATCCATTCATAGGCAAAACTGTTGCTGATTTGGGTTCAGGAACTTCTATTACCACCTTAGCATCTGCATTACTTGGAGCAAATCTTGTTGTATGTACCGATGGTTGCGATCATGTAGTGTCTCTTGCTGCTTCAAATGTTCAAAATGCAGTCTTAGAATTAGGTGGCCAAACTTCTCATCTTTCAGATTTTTGTAAAGAAATTGAATACAATTGTACCCATCATGATCAGTTTAATGTCAGTGGTTGCAAAGTAATTGTGCGCAAATACCTTTGGGGTGATGGCACTTTATTAAAGGAAATACCTGACAATGGTGTTGATACCAAGTGCTTTGACGTTATATTATGTGCAGATTGCATTGTGCCCAAGCTTTACCCAATTGCACCATTGGTAAATGCAATAGATGAACTGTCAAATGACGGAACAATATCATATTTATCATACGAAAAGAGACATTATAGTGAATATGATCCTGCCAAAGAGTTTCTTCGTCTTGCAACTATGAAGAATTTACATGTTGAAGTTGTTCCCGATGAAGAATTGAATCCTTTGTATCCTGCTCCAGACATTGAGATTTGGAAAGTTAGGAGAATTCCAACAATCAGCCAAGAGATGTAGCTTAAGTAAAAATTAACATCTGCCATAGCTTAATGCTGGCATTTTAATGCAGTTCAGGCTCCAGACATGAAGGTTTGGAAGTATGCAAATGCCAACAATCAGCTACGAGGCCACCGTAGCTTAAGTTGAAGTTAACATCTGTCAGAATGCTGACACATTCATTTCTAATGTTAGCAGGTAAGTACAGAAAGCATGATGGCAAGAAGTTACTGTCATTATTCCACAAATAATATTATGTAAATCTTACGAATCACTCATATCTACAGCAAACAAAGGACCTAATGTACACAAAACTTTTCCTGAAAGTCATATCAGGGAACTTTGTTTGATCAACCAGAATGCCTGCTTCCATAACAGGCAACCTGGACGCCAGCAGTTCATTGCTAACTATATTTTCAGCATAGTAAGGACTCTCTTTCTTTGATTCGCCTTCCGTGACACAAGTTGCCAGAACTCTGCTGCTTCCATGCCTACAGTGTCTATATCATCGATGCCTACAATTATATCACCTGGACTCATTGAGTCGAACAATGATGACATGGGATTCAATGATTTGACTCTGGGTCCGAGGGGAGTTGAATCTATCACAATGCCCAAAGGACCAGGTGGGGCATGGCATTCGTAAAGCTCATTGTTTGGATCAGAAAGTAAATTCCTGAAGCTGAATGAGCCTGGGCTTGATAGCGAGGTTTGCAGCTCCTTTTCATACGTTATCGGTGATAGTAGCTGGGCACCCTTAGATTGTTTTGGGGTATCGTTGTCTTGACAGCTGCCTTGCAAAGTTGCATTGTCAAAATCAGCATCAAACGCAATGTCCTCATAAATCGGTGTGATCTGGTCATTATCCCGAATAGCATCTGCTTTGTCTCTGAAAGAATTGGTGGATGATGATCGGGGGCTCAACTCGGGTGGGGTGTGTGAATAGGACATGCGCACTTCGCGATTTGATTGGCTTGACTCGTCCGGGGAGTCTGATGGATGCTCATCACTGATGGATTTCAATATGTTATTGATCTCGGACACATTATCCTCAAAGGTTGACTTTGTTTTGAACGAGGCAATGCTTCTTATTGATCTTGTAGCATTACTCTTTACAGACTTTGTAGCGTTACTTTTGGTAGATTTAGTTGCATCAGGATCATCACTGTCGCCAAGGGGAAAGAAGCTATTTTTGCTCTTCATGGATTTCGCAGCAGTACTATAGGTGCTTTTTGAGTTATTACTCTCGACACTGCCACTGTTGTTGATCTGAACGTACGAGTCTGCGCTCCGACTATTTGAAATATCATCATAGGTGTAACTTTTCGCGCTATCAACCTTGGCCAAAACCAATGCTCTCGAGTTGAAGCTGTCAACACTGCTACTCTTTGCAACCACCAGAGACCTCGAATTGCACTCTGCACTCCCGCTCTTCACAATCGTCAAGGAGTCCGGATCACTGCCACGGTCTGACCCGTTAGAATCCGAACTTGCTGGGCCGTTTTCAAGTAACGCCGGCAAACCTTTAAGTGGCACAGGACTAAACATACTGGGAATACTCGCCGGTGCACATCCACTAGAACACGCAGGAGACCCCTCATCCCGAATCTGATTCCACGTCGTTCCCTTCTTGTTGCTATACTTTGTTTCTTTTTTAGTGCTCTTCCAGTATTTCTGTACACCTTTCATAATCACATCTGATGTATTGGGTGTAGAAATATACACAGACTTGGGAATCTCACCCAGCTCCATCTCAGTGTCGGTATCGGTGGACTTGCGCTCTTTGATATCTTGCTCGTTGTTTTCCGGATCGTAACTAAATCGAGGCAATCCACTAACCCTAGACATTGGCGAAACCATGAGATCTCCATCGAAGTCATTGTGGGCAGAGATTTCCGTAATGGGACGTAGATCACGAGAGTTATCTGCGTTTGATGATCTAGCATTGCGCCTGTAGATATACAAGCTGGTAGATATCACAACTATGAAGGCAAATGCTCCAATGATCAGTAGAGATCTGGATGATGGAACCGAATCGTCGATTAGAAACATATCCCTTTTCAGTGTTAGAGTCACAGTTGGAAGATTGCTAGGAGCCATGGAAGTCGTGGGTGATGCTGTAGGTGACTGTTAACAGGAAATTAAAGTTAGTGATTTTTTTAATTCAAGCCTTTTTTGAATAAATGAATTACTTACAATTGTCGGAGCGGGTGTTGGAGAAACAGTTGGCCTTTTAGTTGGATGGGGCGTTGGTTCTTCACTTGGCACATCACTTGGACTCGAGCTTGGCAAATCACTTGGCGATATACTAGGCTGAATTGACTCGGATGGACTCAAAGAAGGTATTTCTGTGGGCATTGCTGAAACAGATGGAGATGCCTGTTTTACAGTGCAAATAAAGTTCGATGAGCACATGATATGAATAAACACTATTTCATAAAGATTTGGCACGTGAACAACTTCACTCACCGTAGGGCTCCAAGTGGGAGATACTGAAGGGGCGTCTGATGGGCTATCAGAAGGTGAAGAAGAAAGCGATGGCGAAGTTGTGGGTGTCTCCGTCGGTTCCGATGAAACTGTCGGTGCAGCTGATGGGATCACACTCGGAACCATAGACTCTGATGGCTGATCAGAAGGAGCGGAGCTTGGACTGGGAGTTGGATTGTAGCTTGGTTCCTGAGACGGGACTGCATTTACTCTGTTGAAAATCATATTTGCAATGTCCTGCTCGTCGGCCCAAGTATCGGCTACCACTTCATTCACACGCAATTGTGCCTTCATCTCACTCGTTGCAAACGCCGGCGATGTAAACATAATCAATCCGACCAAAGCTGCAAGCATCATTGTCATGTTTGTTCTAGAAGTAACGCGAGTATTGTTCATTCTTTAATATAATATAACTTCAACACAAGAGATGATTCGACCAGTGCCAGGTGCCAGATAGGTACTCGATGCTGCTGCTACTATGATAAGTGCGCTGCTAATCAATTCTTTGGGACCAATCCCTCCACAAATAAGATGTTACCAGAGAAGAGTTGTCGTGCAGTCTCTGGTCGAGATGATTGCTGATCCACCTTTTTGATAGCCAAACTCGTTCCCGTCGCCGTCGTTTTCATCAAAGTGAGTGTGAGATGATGTGAAAGTGTGAGAGGAATATCGCAGAAACCCCAAAGAAGGTGTGCACAAGACCTATGAATTCCGTTGTACGAACCAAACAGTCTGTTCCATTGCATCCAATGTCTTTGATGTCGTATCAGGGTCATTGATTGCGTCTGTCTGGCTTGGAGATGTCCCGCCAAAAAATGATTGCCCGGAAGGCGCCCGGCGTCTTTTTGCAAATGAACACATCGATCCTCCACCACAGAAAAAACAAAAAGCAACGATGAGCCGCGACCGCGACCCGCGACCATTAGATTATATCCATCAAAATATAATCCATGGCATCATCCACTGCGTCCGCAACAATACAGCAATCGCCACTCGCATACTTCCTAGCGGGTGTGCTAGTTAGCGCAACCTATTTTTACTTCACATCAACTCCCAAAAGACAAACGAGTGACCGGGTGGCGCCGGCAGACCTTGACGGGGAATGGGACGATGACGACTCGGAGGACCATGATGCCAACCACCCATTAGTGAATAAAAATAATCCATCTTCTTCATGGGGGTATATGGATGCACCTTATAAAATGGTTTTGTGTGTCAATCAAGATCTTGGTATGGGCAAGGGTAAGGCTCAATTCTTGTCTTGCTGGTACAAGTTGTTGTTGTGTGATGGGGTTGTTGCTATATTTTCACTGCAAAAACCTCCCACCTAATACGTAGTCAGCTCGCATTACCACGACTGGCAACGTACTAATGGGAGAATATTAATTTGATCTTGCTCCAACAACTTGAGCCTGTCTTTACTGTGGAGGCTTGAGCATAGTTAGCTTGATACATTTTTACTAACTTTTAATTGAAACTCATGTCCAATGCTAAACAACATCATCTTTCGTTGACGAACAAAGGTAAAATTGCAGCTCAATGCGGCCATGCGGCTGTAGGTTGCTACAAACGTGCCCAACGACAATGTCCATCTGCATTGTCTGCTTGGGAACGGACTGGATGTGCAAAAATTGCTGTAAAGTGCCCAAACGAGGAAGAAATGAGCCGTATTTTCGATAAGGCTGTCCAAATGGGAATACCGTTGTACTTGGTAGAAGATGCAGGGAGAACACAAATTGCAGCTGGTAGTAGGACTGTGTTGGGTTTGGGTCCGGCGCCAGTGAGAGTTTTTGAAGGTGTCACGTCACATCTGAAACTGATGTGATGAACAGGATGCTGTATTTTGACATACTAGGTTTGAGGACAAAGGTTCAATCAGACAGCTATGCCGACGTGAACAGTTGCTGAAGATTCAATTCTGTTCATTGCTGAAAAATCATAGTAATCATTTTGTTGATAAAATGTTACTTTTCTTTTTCCCGCTTCTAACTTTTTGATCAAATATGACTGGAGCAAAGCAAGTAAAATCTCATCCGAATAATATCGATCACTTAAAAAAGTCTTCAATAGTAAATAGGTATTTGAACATTGAAAAATACATATTGAATATGAGTTACTTGTTCATGATAATAAAGCTGTTTCTTCCTCATCATTATGAAACACCAAAAATAATGCCTCCATTTCATCCAGAAGTGACTGATATGTTTGATGTAACACATGTTTGGCAGCAGTTTAGGATTCATTCTTTCATTGATCGACTTTGAAGCTAAGCTAATTGGAAAAATGAATTTTACTTCGGTATTTAAATAAAAGCATGGATGAAGCATGTAAAATAAATCGATAACCATGAAGACATTTTTGAATCCAATTTGAATTCAAACAAGCAGCAAAGATGAGACATATCACCAAATATTATCTTAGTTGTCAAGATTAGGCACTAAGACCAATATCAAGGCACTGGTACTACAAGAATACATGCTCTGTCATAAGACAGGGAGGTTAAGAATTTCTCAGAGCTTCATTTGGATTATTATTGATGTCATAGAGAAATTTCTACTTAAATACCATTGGTCGTATTTGTCATGAATGAGTCACAGTTGTTTCATATGACGCCATTGGATCACTGGTTTGCAGTTAATAAAATTACTGCTTGGGGCAAAATAGAGATTATTAAAAGAGGTGAAGAGGGTCTTAGTGAGTAGTTCAAAATTTCTCAATGAAAAACATGAAGTTAGGGTAGAGGGTTTCACGAGTGGTATACTGTCTCCGAGGATGACATTTCTTGTTTCAGTCTCTTGTGAGAATGCTCATTCGGCGATCATGAGCTCAACAGACAAATGGACACAGAGACTCCTATTCTCACAGGGATTAAAACTTAGAACAAGAATAATTGACACTACATCACATTTAATTCTTGTATTGTTTAGATACGGATACTTAATCAATCACATAATAGCTCGTAAAGTAACCCATCCTCTCCCCACTATTCATGGCATCACTTCAACTGGAATAAAAATGGGGTCATCCACACTTCTCTCTTTTTCAATGGGGCAAATCATAGTGTCATCTCATGTACATCATTACTCTGTCCATTGGGGGTAAGAAGTTGGTTCAATTGAAGAAACAAACTATTTTTCAATACCCAATATATGTATTCATGTAATAATTAGCAAAATAATGTCACATGTAGAGCCACAAAGAAATAATATGTCTATTTGGACCACAATTGAAACATATAGAATTTTATATTAGGTCTAAAAAATTATACGCAATGTAATCACATGTTTGTCAAGGGAATAAGATTCACATATTGACATTAACTACAAGTGATTTTAATTGTTACTCTACAGAAGTCTACAGACATCAAATTAGCCCTTTAAAATTAAAAGAGCTGACATTTTTGTATCAATGGATATGTCTTGGCATGTCATATTAATAGAAGTCTTTTCGGGTCCCACAATCTGACATGGCACAGTAAGTAGGTGGCTGAGGCTCAGTCCAATGCAAGTCTCATTTATTTTCTCACTTTGACCTTCAAAACCAAGTTCTGAACTGGATTGGGAGATCCTATTTCTTCTTGGCTTTGCTGGAGAGACTTGTAGAGTGGAGTTAGTGGATATCTTTCACAGTGAAAATGCCTATACCATAGATCACGCATTGTAACACTCTCCAAAATTCCCATAAGCCGAGAGAGCAGACAAAAATGAGCTGCATGTTGATGTATGTGTTAGCCCAAATGTGTCAGAGATGCTGGGGAGAGATCAGAGCTTGCTTAATTATTTTTTGTGAGCAATGTGAGCGGTACATTGTGTGAAATACCGTAAAGAATATAATTTAGCCTGTTTTGACCGAACCTAATGAATTTGTTCTTTTTGCACATTTGGCACTACTACTAGTTCAGCTATTTCCAACTAGTTCAACAGAGGAAATACCATAGATAATAAAAGGCATGGGCTTGAAATGCTTTATTAATGATCTCACTTCTCCAAACATTTAATTCTTCATCCCAAACATTGACTTCTTCTTTGCCTTTTCCTTCAACTGCTTGGCCATATCAGCATAATCTGCTGCGTCGTTTGACAGTGAAGCTGTTGCGCTATCTAAGTTTTCCAGCCTCTCTCCACGCTCTCTCATTGCAGACATTGTCTCTGCCATAACACCAGCAGCTCCATCTACCTTCTGGTGTGTTGTATTGTTTGCCTTCGACGTGCAATCACTGCTCTTCATTGCCTCCTCTTTGCTTTTTTTATCTTTCATCATATGTGCATAAGCAGGATTCTTTTTGCCACCGTAATGTTTCAATAAGTCTATCATCTTTTTATCTGTAGCTGCAATAATACAAAAAAAATACATACCAAGAGTTCACAATGAGACCCACGTATGACGAATATATCATGCACAATATACTCTGTACTCACCATGATCCAAGGGAGTCCTTTGTTCATGATCTTGTCGGTTGACTTTCGCCCCATTTGCAAGCAATAGAGCAGCACAATGGAATCGATTCAACACTACAGCGTAATGCAATGCAGTGTAACCATAATACTCATCTGGATCATTGATGGATGTTTCTGGTGGAGGATCCTGGATGAATCTATTAATCCCATCATTGTCATCACATACAACCATTGAATAAAGTGACTCTCGAATCAATTTATGTTGCCAGCCAGGTTTGCCATCCCTTTGAAAATTATTACCCCCAAGAGTCATTGAATTGATGAGACATACTTTAAATGCATCAACCCAAGCACCTCTTTGTTCAGGCTTGGAGCAGACAAAGATGAGAGGGTGCTTCCGAAATCGTATAAATACAGCGAATGAGATTTCAGCCCAAGAAGATTTTGCAAACATTTCAGTCTTCGCACTGTAGCAGATGTGGAGGCTTTCCACTCTATCAATGTCAGATAGAGGAAATGCAATGTCGAGCTTACGTTTCAAGTCAGACTGCGACAATCCACCAATAAACCTCTTCTTCAGAGCACCAAACAAATTCTTTGGTTCCGGTTCTTTTTTCGGACACAACTCAATGAGTACTTGCTTGAATTCCTGAAAGTCAATCGTTCCACTGTTCAGATCAATGGTGCCAGTGTCATGTGTTAGATATCTACATGATGAAGTGAGCAACTAGTCTGAATACCAACAAGGAACTAACCTTTGATCAACATCAAACCTGTCCATTAACTCACTAAGCATCTGTTCACCGATGGGAACCCCCATTGATAAAAAGACTTCACGGAGTTCACATCTATCTAGCTCTACATTGGCCACAATGTTATTCAAAGTTTGTCAGTGGGAAGGTGGGTGTAAGCAAAAGCAAATTTTCATTGAGGAGAGGATTCAACTTACCCCCAGTACAATCAGTGTCCAAGGCATCAAATCGTTGGTGCATTTGCGCGTCGGCATCTTCTTTGGATATGAATTTCACAGAGTCCATATCAAATAGTAGCTTGACAAGATTATCAAACCTTTGAAAGAGATAATTCTTAGTAAATATATACAGATTTCAACTGGACTACAATCAATGATGAGAAACTCACTCAATCCGAGACACCATGAAACCATGCGTGAACAGAATTAATTCCCTCTCATCTACGCCATCGAAAAGTGTCGGGCCACGCTTAAGAAGTACAGATTTGGGATCATGATCGCCAGGAAAGAATATGGAATTGATGGTATTTACAGTCACTTCATTCGGTTCATCTGCCTGCATACAATATGATCCACAGAGAAAAATTGTTAACAAATGAAATCCCAAAGAATAAATACATTCATAACGAGGATGTCAATAATGAGCCTACCTTTGCCCCTGAAACTAGAGGCTCAGTAAGCATTAATTCTTTCTGTATAGCTTCCTTTTCTCGGAGTTCCCACGCCTCAGGAAAATAATATCTACTGAAAATTTGCAACCTCTCCAACCTCACCGCCGACGCCCTNTCCAACCTCACCGCCGACGCCCTAATCTCACGCCGTTCTGCAGGCGAAAGCGGTGAGAATTTAACCATCAGCGATGAACAGCTTCCATCATCCGTAAAGGCAGACTGGGCTAGGAGCGAGTGCTCTTGATCTTCTCCCACGCCAATATCAGACTCTGAAATAGAACCCATCTCGGCACTGCTCACTGAAGACCCAATCGCTCCGCCGGTAGTGTGCCTACTGTTTACGCTGGCGCTCAATCGACGAAGATTTTGCCTCGTTGCCACCGAGAAGGAATTTCGAAAGTCAGACCACACATTGAAGTCCCTGTCGATATTCATTTCCTTGAGGGTTTGAAGATCGCATTCGACGCTATCGTCCTCGCTGTCTTCGGCGTTGTCTTGGGCTGGAGGTTTGGACATTTTCAATGATGAATTATGATCTATATTGTGATACGTACACTTGGATTCCTAGCGGCGGGTGTCTTATCTCGCGTCTTGCTTCTTCAAGAGGGTTCCGGTTCAAAGGTGTTAGGAGTCCAAAATCTCATGGTGGAAATGAGAAATGAGAAGTAAAAGAGGTGGTTTGTGGTATGTAAAGTAGGTAGAGGATTTACCTTTTAGAGGATAGAGAACGTAGGTAGGCAAGACAGCTGTTATGTGGCTCCTCTCATGTTAATTTTCCGTATTGTGGTATTGTAAAAATTTTTTGAGATACATAAAGTACAACCCTTTTGAGTGTTGATTCCTTAGGTAGTATGTGCTATGGTGACTATGGGATGCACCCTACATAGCGTGCCTCAAAATCAGCACTGTGGAGGTACCTTGAGGCACACCCTCTAATATCTCTGCAACTGCAACTTTGGCCGTGTTCGATCATTGTGCAAAAATATTTAGCAAACCCGATCGTACATGTACATGGTTCCGTTGCATGAAGGAAGCATGAGAGGGGCATGATTGTCATTGTCCACTTACCTATCCATTTAGATGCCCATGCACAGTATTAGTTATAGCAATAATTCTCTTATTTGAAAATAAACGGTCAATCTAAATCAAAAAATTACATAGGCCAAATGAACACATACTGATCTATAGGGGTTGGTGGTCGCAGGGATATGGCC
>JALLAY010001299.1:0-10852 GCA_036939635.1 Cyclotella baltica
ATTCAACCGCCGCCGAATCAACACCATCAAGCATCAACAAGCCACCAAAATCAATTCCATTTCCAACAAGAACAAAACGAACAAAGCAAGCAAAGAAAAAGGCACCTACCTTCCGCCCGACATTAGCCCCAATTGCAGAGCATGCCCCGAGAACAAGAGCAGCAAGTAAAGCCAGCATCAAACATGACGCCAGGCTCGAAAGGAGAAGAATGAGAGCCAAAATCAAGGAGCAAGAAGAGCAACTTATTAGGGACACTATCAAGGGCAATCACCATAGTTTGCGAATTCCAGGGGTGACAGCAAAATTTTCGCCGCATGGAATAACAAGGAATGGCAAGGAACGCATTCTGCCAGTTGAAAACTCGGAGGGACTAAAATTCGGGACCGAGAATGACCCGCCTGTGCAGGATTGGCAAGCAGATGGCACCATAGATACGACCCACGAAGCTAGCATGGAACACCCCAATCACAGGAGAAGGCAAGTGGGAATGACGCACGAAGGATGGAACCATGAAGAATCGCCGAGCAGTAATTTCGGAGCAATTCCAGTCACTCAAGATGAATGTGCGAACGCAAGCCAAGACCGCATAGGCCTAACGACCCCAAGACGATTCACCAATGAGGCGCTATACCATGTAATGGGAAGACACGTAGAAGAATGCCCAGCAAGTTTTATCCCCAAGAGATTCGCCTACGCTCGTGAGGAGATGGAAGTTCAAGTACCTTTGGAAGAAGTAGCAGGTGTCGGTAACATGACCCGAGGCCTTGGTAGTAGGGTTAGTTGGCCTGACGCGGGACCCTGAGGTGGTAGCGCAGTACAGATATGGTGACGACCATGGACAAGCAGTTCAAACAAATACAGATACTCTTCAGAACAAGACCGTGATAGCTCAGTTGGTAGAGCACTTGGCATGTTACAAAGAGGTCCCGGCGTTCGATTCCCGGTCATTGTCTTTCTGTTCTTGTTGTTGTATTCTGTATGCACTATTCAGCTGTATGTGCCCTTGTTGTTGTGATCTGTTACGTGCCTGTACTGCTATGCTTACTCGTTAATGCCCTATGCCTTCACTACCCCCCCCCTAATAAACACCAAAGAAAGGAGGAACAGTTTTGCCTTTAGAAATGCTGAGTACCAACACATCCGTGACCTTGAACAAACAATGAAGTTAGATGAGTTGGCTCGTAATCACAGGAGCTCTGAGCTAAAATGGGCGGAAGAATGTGATTCTGATGAGTACAAGAAGCAAATGGCAAAGGAAAGTCGCGGTAGGCAATAGTTTTGCGTTAACGAATTGAAAAATCTAGCTCAAGAACTTGAGCTACGTGCTCAAGTGGGCTGCAGAGTACAACACCAAGTAATATTTAGATGACCATAAAGAGGCACCATTGTGAGATTAATGAAGTGATGAAGGCAAACAAAATTCAGGAGAGTGCAAAGAATGAAGAGCTTGCAGTGTATTGTAAGTAAACCTTTTTTGTTTCTCTATCTAGTACAAAATACAGCTATACTCAGGTTCTGTTCTACTTGCTCCAGCTTGTTTTTGATCAACAAAATGTTAGTAGAAGAGGAATTGAAATTAACAAAAATTGATATCTTGTTTGCCTCTCTTTGGTGGTACAGAACAGATGTGGGTGAGGTATGGGAGCATGTTGATACAACTTCAGTTTTGGACAGTAGAGCTGATTGAAATGGTGTCAATTCTTAATCAAGACTCAAAGCAGAAGATCTTGCTGCATTGGGCTTGTATCCTGTGAAAGGACTTCTGCTTTATGGAAAATACAGAACGGGCAAGACCTTCTTGGTTTGAAAGATTGCAATGGCATTGGGTTTGTGAAAGAATGATATAATTTTATTTTTAAATGCATTCTTTATCTACTCACTCTCTCATTTAATACTATGCAGGTTCTGACCTTCAAAGATTGTTGCTACTCCTGAACGGTGCATCTGATAGTTATTCCAAGAGGCAGAAGAAGAACTTGCCATATGAAAAATGACTTCGGGAAGTGATGACAATCAATCATTTGTACAGAGTGGATTACACGCAATCGTTATCGATGAGAATGATGCCCTCTTTCAAAATCGAATTGCTCACAGGGTGGATAGCGGCTCAATCAATCGTAACTCAATGGTGAACCAATTGCTGTTGAAACTGAATGATGTTGATGCACTTCATATTATCTTGATGATTGGGATGACAAATATGAAAGGACTGCTTGATGATCTGGGAAGTGATGTGGAAGTCCCTTTGCCTACCGCACATGAACACGAGCTCCATACCTTTTCATTACATAATAATACTTCAATATGAAGTAGTAAGATACCCAGTATTCATGTGGATACAGTATCATTTTCACTCTGTAAGGAGTTCGAGGGTCACAGTCCTTAAAGATACTGTTTCACTAAATAAGGTGGCAATTTGTTCGTGGTGTCACATTCCTATATATGATTACACAAGTATACGGTGTAAATTACAAAGGAGCGTGTAAAACACAAGTGTGATCACTCAGATTGGCCTATAAGCGAGCACTAGTTGATCACAACAGGCAAATCTGAGTGTATCTCAGGAGTGTCGCACACGCTCCTTTGTAATTTGGCCAAATCACTTGTGTAAACATAATTGTGAATCCAATTGCGTTAATTACAAACACAAGTGTTATAAAGATACTACGCCATCGAGTTAAGATACCAAGTGTGAATTTCATTGGGCGCTTTCATATTTTTGCGCTATGTGAATGTACTGTCTGAATAGTGTCTGAAGAGATGTGCATACCCTGCAGAGTGTAAATGCTAATTGAAATTCACACGAGGTATCTTTAACACACTAGTGTTTGTAAGGGTGGATTCACTCCTCATGTTTCATCACCAATCACCACCTCCTTGATAAGCATGGTGGTCATGCAATAGTCTTCATACACTCAAGGTTCTGTTCCCTTTGTGCAAACTATCCTCACGGCATCATCACTGTCACTGCAACCGCCCTTTCTTGTGACTTATATAAGCAAAGTGCATGGGATTTTTTGACAATTTGGTGTTTGCTCACAAAAACTCAATGCACTACGCACTTTCGCTGTTATCACCATGGCAACTGTCCGATAACAGTTTGCGGCATCATTCTCATCCTTCCACTTCCAATTGAATTGACTCACTATCAACACAATCAGCAGTCATCATTACTTGAGGAGGTCACTTGATACTTTGTGTCTGTCAACATTTCACCATTGCTTGATCTGACCTTTCACTCAGCCAACCAACCGGCACCTGAATGACATGAAAAACGAACACAAACGACACAAATGCCACCGCCCACCGCCCATGGCCACTGAAAACTGGGAGAAGAGCTATCCCATGGATGGCCATAAGCCAGCGATGCCCAACACAAGAGCTAGTTGAGCCTCACAAGTAGGCATACGCTGCACACCACACCCCTCTAATACCATAAATTTGCCAGAAGTTGGCTCCTGCTGCAACTGTTGCTTCATGCCTCATGCACCACTCCACCAAACACAAAAACCATCAACTGACAAATGAACCTGTCAACTTTGACAGTGGCAAATCTACAATGCCCCATTTTCTAATGTGGCAGTCTGAGTATGGGTATCAGCCAAAGAACGAATTGTTTCTTTTCTTCTCCTTCCCAAAAACTCTCTAGGGATGCAACCTCTCTTGAACCAAATCCAAACATTTCTAAAAAGTGAGTTGTAACTGTTAGCAGTGTTAGACGACGACGAAGCGACAGGATTATGATTGACACGTCATTAATCGGCTGATGACAAGGGTTACGCTGCAGTCCAAATGTTAAATTGTTGGGATGGGATGGGACAAATGTGGGTAGTTTTCATTACATTCAATTGAAATATATTGC
This sequence comes from Cyclotella baltica, assembly GCA_036939635.1. Taxonomy (NCBI): domain Eukaryota; phylum Bacillariophyta; class Thalassiosirophyceae; order Thalassiosirales; family Thalassiosiraceae; genus Cyclotella; species Cyclotella baltica. The sequence goes on from JALLAY010001299.1 coordinate 3,864, forward strand.
TCGACACGATTCCAGATGATTCAGCACTGACATGCTTGTTGGAAGCAATTTCTGCTCCCCTCTAGACAAATTCTGGGAGGAAGCAACACCGTGAAAAACACGAGGATGGCCTCGGGTGATCTCAATGGTGAAGACGATTATGGTGAAGAGTCGATCATGGTTGATGGTAGGATGCAGGTAATGCAGTTGTTTTAGCACGATGAATGAAGAGCATTGACATGAGGGCACCATTTAGTGGTTGATGGGAGTAAGTGGGAGTTTGCGTCTTAAATAATCCCTCAAGCAATCCACCACTAACACACTTGGAAGGAGTGGTTTCGATCTTCACAGACGAAAACAAAGCAGCAGCAGCAACAACACCATGATAAGCATCGGTGATGACCTTAGGCAATCTCAGAAGAGAAGATAGCGACTACAGAGGTTCAGAGTTGGCCATGGTTTGATGGGGGGAGGGTGGTTAATAAAGCTGTTTCATGGTAGTTTGATGGTGCTGAGTTGACGGTGCCATAATAAGATATGAGTAATAATAAAAAGTACAATATCTGTTGCTCTTGACCTTGGAGGTGTTGAGCCGAAGGGTGACTTGGTAGATATTGGTGGTGGGATAGGAGGCCCCCCATAAAATAAATATTGTTATTGGATGGAAGTAAGGAAGGAGGCCCCCATAATAATTGATTCAATAGATTGATGGTGGGGTTTAAGTTGAAAAATATACTCTGGCGGGTGATCAAATCCTCAGAGAACCACCCTGGGGGATGCAGGATGGTAGGATAACATGATGGAAGTAAGTGAGTGGTAAAATTGATGGTAAGGAAGCTTGTGGGTTGGATGTTGTGAGGGAACAGCCCCCATGATTCTGAAATATAAATTATTGGTGGCGCTTGTACTGTTGCCTGTCAGGGTATTCGTCCGTTCGAATATTGGTTCACTTTGCTGGATTCTGTGTCGGTGTGGTGACATACGCTAATAAGTCTGGTTGTATTCGATCTCACTTAGGAAGGTGACTTTTCATGCGGCTAGAGTAGGCCTAGTGATTTAATTCCGAGAAAAAACGGGAGGGCTCAACGCATGAGGTGAATAGAGATGGCCGTAGACACAGAGGAAGTTGGCAAGGAGCCAGCAGAGCGGCCTGAAAAGTGCCCCTGAAATACTGGACGAGGGCGACGTGTCCAAAAGCAGTGCTACTGCTGGTCCAAGCCGGAGTATGGGCTCATAACCTGTGGAGCCGATTGCACTTGCAATAGGAGGAAACGACTTGCGTTGATCAAAAATTCATGTATGAGATTTAGTTCTACGCTAGTCATCACGAGACGGTCTGTCCGTCTCATCAGGGGGGTTACAGATGATACATACAACTCATTTACTCTTTAGAATGGAATAGTATTTCATCATACATGGTATCTAGTGGTTATCTGTGTAGACTATAGGTGGATGTGTGGCCATAGTGCAGTACATAGTATTGTCAGCCAATTTTTTCAGAAAGCTTGATGAAGGACTTCCCCCGCGATGATGCAAAATTTTTTCATGACAAATTTTCAGCCAAGAGGGTCCTCTGATGGGCGCCCAAGCCACTTTTCCCATTTACAGGGTTCAACTGTGAGTAAAACTAGGCCTACTGCCTACTAAAGGGCTTTTTTCCACTTTTTTGGCAACTTCCGCAGTTGCCCCGAAGTTCGCAACTGCCCCCACTATGGGAACATCTAGTGACTATGTGTAACCAGTCCCTAACAAATAAGATAGGAAAAGAGGACTATGTACAGCTGCCCCATTGTCTACACAGATAACCACTAGAGCCAACGCACGATCGTTTTTTGAGCAGTTGATTTTCAATGATACCAACCTGTGGCAGGCCGTACATTCCCCGACGAATTTCACAATAAACATATCCTTTGTATATCTTGTCGTGTAATCCGTATTTGATTTTGAATTCTTCCAGTATGAGGTCAGCTCTGATCCTCATGTATTCATATCTTTCCATCGGCGTGGCTAAGTAGAAATTGCCAACATCAGCGCAAGAATACTTAGCACCCGGTGTGCTAATTGTGCTGTTCCAAAGTATTTTTGCCGTGGTGATGTCGGCTGTGTGAGTTGTTAGCTCACCGGGATAGTCAATTAGGTTTCCTCCAACTGTTATGCGTACTCGATTTAGATCCTCCTTTTGCGGGCGATAATCTACCACGATACGAGCATATGTCACTGTTCTGTCTTTGGGTATGTTGCGTATTTCGTAGTGTGTCATGAAGAAAGTTGTTTCCGTCCCTTGGGTTTCGCCATATCGTTGTGCCAACCGCCCTAATTCTTTGCAAAATGCTTTCGTCCATACATCTCCTAATAGCGGGTCTTTTGCTAATTGTTCGTATTTCGTGATTGTTTCTTTCGTTTCAGGATGCACTACTGGGTTTGCACAATGGGATACGTCGATTGTCCCATTGCTCAACTTTGTTGGCGTATATTCATGTTGGTTGTCAATGCTGAGTGCCATAAGTTGGTATACAGCTTCGCTACTGATTCCACACGGTGTTTTAGGAGCGTACATCCGGATAGTAGGTCCAGCTGTTGTTGCATTTGCTTCATCTTGCGTGATGGGGACTGGTTGTAATGGAGGAATTGCATATTTTGCTGTTGATCTCTGTGGTCGTTGGTGATTTGTCTCGGTTGTACTTGTTTTGTCATTGGTCGTTTTGGGAGTACCGATCTCGACATCTTCGATGATGGTCGCCTCTTCAGTTATAGTTGGCAATGGTTTGTTGCGTCTTGTTACTCTCTGGTGCACCCTCGGAGCTGCTGCAATCACCCTCGGAGATGTGGTATCATGCGCCGTGGATGGTGTTGCCACCCTCTGAACTGGTGCTTCCTTTTCCTGCTTGGCTGCCTCTTGAAATATTTGTGCGAGCTGTCGTAGGGCTGCTGTGTGTTTTGGTTCGAGGTTGATTGGTGCTTTCAAGTCCTTGTTGGTGAGTGCTTTTATGAGATCTTGGGCCGCAAGTCGTATGTTGTCGCCTGGTTCAATTACGGGCATTTTGCAATGTGCTGGGAAAAAGCGTGCTGTTGATGCTGTTCGATATCCATGTGTTTCTGGAATGTAGAATTGATAATTGCGGTAATGCATTTTGGCCGGTCCGATGTACCAGGCGTCAAGAGTGTGGTTTTGAAAGCTTCGCCTGTTCTTTGGTGTAAGGAAGACCAATGATCTTGTCCCAACTGGGGCCAGCGGGGTTTTGTTGAAGTTCCAATTCCCTTCCAATACAGCATAGGCGGAGAGTTTTGGGTTGATTCGTGACCTGCGTAACAGATTCAGTGTGTCTTGTCCTTGTTCGATGAATTTGTCCCATAATTGGCTTGAGCACGCTGGATCCACTGTGCCCAATCCTGCTATCCAATGATTCTTCCATGTCTGGATTGCCCTCTCACATGCATTGACGCGGTGATCGTCTGGGTTGACCAGTTGGATGTCTGCTCCTGTTAATTTAATATATTTTTCAATTGCCTTACTGTACTGGTTGTCAACAACATTCAGTTTTGGTTTAAATCCGCCGAACTGTGCAAACTTCACCAGTTTACGTACCAATGTACGTAAAACTAAACTACGCTCTAGCTCCTCGTATCAGCCTCCTAACAACCCCCAGTAGGGAGAGATGGCAAGAAATAATACAAAAAGGACGCAATGGAGCAATCAGTCACCCTAATTCGGGGTGTTTGATATATTTGAATCACTATGGAGAACCAAGAATAAGATTCTCCACGGAGACGAAGATCTCATGGATAAACAGATATTAGACATAGTCACTGAACGGCTTTTAGAGATTAGGAGCGAACATTTCATCATCCTACGCCAAACAGACCAACATTTTATCATCTATCATCCAATAAGTGAGGTGTTCAAATGGCCGAAAGCACAAAAATACTCGGTACTGCAGACATAATAGAAAGAGGAGGAGAGTCTTCGGCCAATCACAGACTTCTTCCGGCCAGTGAGAGATGACACACAGAGCACTTAACACCTGGTTTTCTGCCGGGGTGAATGAATGTTTGTCCTTGCCGTCCAATCTGCATTGTTTTTGTTTTAGTCACTTGTAGATGTATGTATAAGAATTTTGTTTCACATATCTGAGGAGTCTATAATGTCTTACAAGACACTATATTCGTGTTGTAGACTGCTTCAACACATGTTAGTGATGTCAGGTGATGTCATTTTAGAGAATTGGGGACAGGCGGGCGTACACTGCGACTCGACGGGCGATTGCGGGCGGGTTGATGGCTGTGTTCAAGAAAAATGGTGGTAGACATAAAAAATTGAGACCGTTCATAAAGGTAAGATATTGTTAGTTATTAACTCTTTTTTATTATTCAGAATATTTACCTATAAGTCCCAATTATCGAACTGCGAAGGTGCGAAGGGGGTGGCTGATAGACTGATAGGCTGATGGCTGAACAAGAACAACCAACAAACCAAGCCGGATGATCAAAAATCAAAACCTTCAACGAAGGCATCAACTCCATGAATGTTTGCTGTTTGACTGTCAGTGCCCTGCATGTCAATGCCATCCAAGCTCAAATTATTACTTGCACTTTTAATAATTCAAATCTCGTTGACGTTATGGTACACATCCACCATCAACCTTGCTCAATTCCTTCCAAACGACTCCACTTATTGGTATCATTCCATCCTCAGTAGCATCCCCAGCAACATAAAATGGACCCCCGCTTCCTACCTCCAACACGCTCTCGCCGGATCTCGGCCCTGCCAACACGCCTCGTGCTACATTGTCGACATTCTGCCAGATCCATATCAACCGCGTCTTTTTTTAAGTATGCTCGGACTGCCTGCCACCGATATCCCTCGTCACTTGCGTGGGAATACTACCAATGTTACATTTGTAGATGTACGTACCAATCAAACAATGGTTTTGGGGCAGAGTCTGGATTTGGTGAATGATACACATTCTTATGCAGTGTTGGTTCAATTTAAGAACGTGTATGTAATGTCAACATGTGAGGTGTTGAGGCATAATGGATCGTCAATGAATGCTTTTTACGAATCAATGACGTATGCTTGCGATATTGATTATCCTATTGAACTACGGGAATTCGAGACAGTGAAAGTGGATGTAATGTTGGCTCCGTTACGTTTGGCGGCCAGCTGGGGTGTCGGTGTGGACACTTCTGTGTATTTGAATTTGAATGGGGCTGATAGACCTTTTTATATTGATGGTGGAGTTGGAAGGACGAGTGGAATGTTTAACAGTGTTTCTCGGCCGCGACATGAAACAAAGCAATTTTGGAAAGAGCAGGACAGTAAAAATGCTACAACTTCAAGTCTGAAGGTATCTGCATGTCTAATAGGTGTCGACTACGTCTCACCGCAACATCGCGAAATCATTCAATACTACCTAAGTATTGGGTTCGAGCATATTTATTTGGGTGTGCCTCAATGGCCAACCTCGTCTATTTTTAATGAGACATGGATGATGCTTAACGACTTTGTGGAAGATGGTAGCTTGAGTATTATTGTTTCAGAATATGCCAGGGACTTTATTGAGCCAGAGAAATTTGGTAGAAATTTTACGTATGCACCACAGGTAAGCCTGTATTTCACAAATTAAATTGTCAATGCTTTTGTCACATGCAATCTAAATTCCAAAATTTGTATAGGGACACAAAAGTAGCTTTGTAAACACATGCATACTTGCAGTAAGAGCTGCAGGTGACGATCTAGTGTTTGTAGGAGACTTGGACGAATTAATCGAATACAAGTATGGAAATACCACATCCATAAGTGACGCAATAACAATGCAATTATCCACCAGAAATATGACACTATCAGAATTATGCGCGATGAATCTTGGAGCTTTGGGTGGATTTTACCATCTCAATGAAACTGGGTATGCAAGTCCTGCCAGAATTGCGGATAAACTCGCTGCTGTTGGTGATGTCCCGGATTCAGTGTCTACCTATGGAAAATCAATTCTGAATGTCAAAAGAGCACTCCGTGCCGGAATGCATAGTGTTGCGTACTGTGAAGCTCCGTTGGTGCCTGGGTTGGAAAGTGTGACTCGATTTAGTTACATTGATGAGAGGAGTAATTTCCGACCGGATGTCAATGAGATTAGAATATTGCATTTGAGAGATAGTTACAAGGGGCGTTCACAACCGTGGATGATTGATCTCGCATTGAAAGGGAACTATACAAGTTATTATGTCCATGATTTTTCGCGAATTGTACATTCTAAACTTGTACAAAGAACTCAACAGAAACAGTGAGAAACTAAGCATCTTTTTTGTTTTAAAAACACCATTCTTGAGCATCAGGCCACAAAACACCGATGGTGGACGATTCTTATGGTTAAAATGCATTGTTTGTGTTTCGTGGTGGTGTCCATTTTACGGTTGTGCTGCTAATTGCAAGCGTAATGGGCATGCTTTTTTTAAATAAAAATACAGACCCCCAGTAACCACGATCCCAGTACTTCTTACCCACCTGAACCTCCCTAATTCCCTCCGAGTTGATTCTCAAGAGGGTATCCCTCTGGTGGATCAACTTAAATGTCCACAACTTGTTCCATGCCGATAGTACTGTGACACAACAAACAAAGAAACATGCATCCCATCACACAGTTTGGGTATGACAGTCAATTATACAGCCAAAGCGCGTTATTGGACATCAACCATCAATGATAATAAGTTAATGCAATAAAGCATGAAATGTGGCCGGTATTACAGCAGTATTGCTATTTGCTAGTACTGTGGGTTCATTTATTACTCAATCACAACTACTTTAACTACACCAAACCCCAATACCGCCATAAATGGCAGAGACTGGGCAAGGTTGCCAATGTATCAATCCATAGATAGATCGGCTGTTTTTTGTCAGTCCCAACAGTAGGTAGTATTTTTGCTGGGGTTTTAGCTGAGTTGAGTACCAAGAGGTAACGACATACCCATATTGTCATCAAGAGGGTTGGCTAAGCAACTGTGATGTCTGACAATGG
>JALLAY010001300.1:0-10832 GCA_036939635.1 Cyclotella baltica
TTAAGTAAGGAGCGACAACGAAACAATTGGCGTCTATTATATAGTATAGATTTAAACGTCCCGTTAAGAATTCAATCAATCAATCAATCACCATTGTTCGGTCCTGCTCTTGGCCTTTGCTTTTGTAGTTTCCATTTGAGAAAGAAATGACGATGACGACCACGAGATGATGATCAAACAAGGATTGAGGAGATAGTGTGAACTCAAAAAAGGATATTGTAAAAAGGCTTGGGAGAATCTTAGAAATTCTCACAATTTTTGTCAGTCTCACAAAAATTATGAGATCCTCAGAATTTTTGTGAGACTAAAAATATGAGATTCTTACAATTCCCATACAAAATTATAATGTGTATCTAAGAAGCGGCATCTGAGGATATTCGACGAATCCTAAAAAGCTCTTATCAAGGCGTCTTAAACTGAAGCCACTCACATTACTGTTGACTCTTGTACTGCAGTGTATGTCAACTTGGAGAAAACTCAACCCTTCCTCCTCGTAGAGGATTGTGGCTCCTCTCAACAAAGGTTGTAGTGCTCCCGGAACCCTGCGACAGTCAGTCGACTCATGGGTGATGACTCTAAATTGTGTGGTGGACAGCGGCAGTGGTGGATTGGATGGAAGACATGGTATTTCAGCATGGATTGGTGCTGAATCAACTGGCAGTAAGTAAGGAATGTTTTTATAGTTTTGTTTGCTCTGTAAATGATGGACATTAAAAAGATGTTTTGATCCTAACAAAGCATTGGATGTGGTGTTTTTTTTTCTATTTTGGCCATGCTTTTCAGTTAACCCTGTAAAAAGTTAGTAGTACTTCCAAACTTGGGAAGGAAGACCTATTGATCTGGAGGATCTGGGTGACTCCATGTCAATCGTGAAAAGGTCCAGCATTATGCTGTTGATACTGATGAATGATGAGCTTGATGGGTTTGAGTCCTACATCTCTTCACTGTGTTAGCTTGTCTGAGCCTTGATTTATATCAAACACTGGGCTTTGCTTTAGCTGTGGGGAACTTAAATGAGAGATTGTGAAAGTGATCGAATCAAAAGGCTAAAATTACAAAGCTAATAGGGCTCCTATATATGCAATGTGATTCACATCAATGTTTCATGCCGTACATAAAAATGCAGACATCTAACAAGAGGTCCATTGAACAATAAGGAAACTAGAGAAAGAAGAAAAACAGCATTCAGTACCTATCTAAAGCTTTGGCATTTTATGGCATGATAGATTCAGATAAATAGAAGATATAAACAATGAAACCAAATCATTGGTCATGTATGCAATAAGCATTATGTTTTATGAACATGTGCAGTGAAAGGATCCAATCCTCACACTTTCTAAGCTATTCCAAGCGATACTTTCATCTAAGCATTCCATCGTTCATCTTGGAGCACTGCCTGGGCACTCTCAACTATTTGATTCCACCCTTTGGAATTAGCATCTTTTAACCCAGATAGCATCCTCACAACACGTGTCATTTCCATTCCAATACTTGTTACCCCATACAAGATACAGTGCACCAAACCATCAGAAGCATTCTTTCGGCAACGCTGGTCTCTGTGATCTGCATGGCTCAAGAAAAGGTCGATGAGAACATTCAAACTGCTTGCATCCAGAATTGGATCAATCACTTCCAAATTCCTCTCTCGTTCTGTCGTTTCAGCCAACCATTCAATGACCTCAATATTATTAGGACTAATGGCAGACACTCGTCGCGGTTTAGGTGTTTCTGTCACACTGGGTCTCGATTTCTTGCTTTTACTTGCCGTTGCAACACTTCCAAGCCCAAGAACATGTGTTACCATCTCTAACGAGTTGGCAATTGTGTAACATCTGCCATGCAATTGCGCCAGAACTGTCTTTGCCACAGTTCCACACTGCTTGCTTTTCAACAGCTTCATTGTTTCAATCATGATTGTCTTCCAAGAATTTTGTGTCACCAATTCACCTCCCATTGATATACCAATCATACCAGCAGCTATTAGAGCACTGCGGATTACATGCACGTTGGTGTTTTTGCCGCCTAGAGTATCCTGCAGGATATTCAACGCCTGCGGTCTCAAGTGACTCCATTCTTGTCGTGAAGCACCTTTTCCTAACTGAGATAGGAGATCAGCCTTATCCTTCCATTTCATGCTGGATTCCATATCTGGACTTTGTAGCTGCTTGACGACCTCCGCGGTATTCACTCCTTCTTCAACAGACTCATCATCAGAATCATCATCGGTTGGGCTTTCCACTGGAGGCGGTCTCAGACATCGGCTCGATTTGACCTTTCTCTTCGCTATACTGGGTGTTGCTTTGGGAGGTGATGAGAAGGATGCAGATTTGGTCGGGGGCATGCTTTTGTTGTTTGCCACCGTTGACAGAAATGTAGAGCAGGCATTCATCGACAAAAATGCCAAGCCATTCTCGCTCATATCATCTCCCAGCCTAATGTATCCAACACCTTTCGATCGGAACTGTGGAGCGATCTTCCTCCCGCCACTGCGAGCTTCTTTTTGTGGGTACCAACCGCCCGCATCTCTCTGTGGGTCAAGAATGACATCAATTGCACCATGACAATCCTTGAAGAATTCTTCAATTGTCTTTGATGCACTCTTCCCTGTCAAGAAGTGTGCATTATCATCTCCAAGATGAAACTCGTAGATGGTCTTGTCTCGGGAAATCCGTGTCGCCACCTGGTTGTGATCAACGTAGTACCCTCTGGCATTCCGGATACGAATGCATTCCGTTCCTTGCTCCGATTCGACGCCTTGCATGTTGCCAATGCCTGAATTCTGGACCTTTCCACTGTAGTCAATATCACCAATGATGATTCGGACGCAGTCTTTCTTGCCGGGCTCCTTCGTTTCCAACATGCACTCCATTCGTCGGGGTCCCGAGTAGATGATCTTTTCACCCAACTGAGGATTGTCATGTGCAATCCAAAGCGCATGATGTACATCATTCACCGAAGAAGCAACATCTGAATGATTATCTTGTGGTCTCGATGCACTCTCATGTTTGGTAGTGGTAGCACTAGTATGATTCACCTCGTTCTCGTACTCTTCCCAGCATGACTTGCAGTAGAACGTTCCAGGGTTGTCAATATCTTCTTCACAATCTCGTGTGGAGCTGCAAGTGTCGCAACAAATCTTCAATGGACTGCGATGGCGCCTGAATTGACGTTCACTTCCCGTTGGCGATGCATCAACATCACTTCTGCTGTGTCTGTGGTTTGATTGCTTGCGATTGGATTGATGAGAGGTACCACGAGGGGATGGTCTGTCTCGTGGCAAAGACTTTCGAGCTGATTTCTTTGTTGTCTTTTCTTCCTCGTCAAGCTTTCTACGGAAGGAAGGATCAGATGTCAACTTTAGAACGAGATCATCATTCTCTTTCACTTTGTTGGCAATGCTTGTCTTTTCCTTCTTCTTTGGAGGAGGAGCGTCCCATTTGCCCGACTGTTCTCTATACTTTTCCTCTTGCATCTTTCGCTCTCTGTGTATTTTGAGCCGCTCTTCTGCCGTCAGTCTGCGAGTATGTGTATCAGCACTTCCACCTCGTGATGAGGTAGACTTCATGTCATCACCGTTGTTTGAGCCATGACTAGCACTGAGGTCGATATGAGCAAGTTTGGCCTCCAAAGACGCAATTTTCTCAGCCTGCTTTCGAATCAGCGCCTCCTTCGAATCCACACCACCTACATCAAAGCTATTCTCCCGACTCGAAAGGAATTCTCTACGAGCATAATCACTCAACAAAGATTCTTCGATCGAATGCTGTGACTGAGACGGCCCCCGTCCATCAGCACTACTACTACCTCCCTCATCAATAATTTCATTCACCAAGAGCGACGTAACCTCAGAGGCCCTTCTAACCCTTCCCGCAGACAATCGTTCTCTCCTCATACAATTCGAAAACACCGCTCGCTTAATCCTCCGCACATGTCCAATTTTGACACCCATCTCCTTCAAATCCATCTCGGTCGCATCCTGAAGCGACGGAACATCATCATACCCATTCTCCGTTAGGGCATTGCAGTATGCCTCGGCCGTATCGGTGGATATACGTAATTCGTGGTGGAGAAAGTCGAATAGGCCGTTACGGCCGTCGGCTGTGTTGAAGGAATCGTTGTTTGTGGATACCAACGATGTTTCGACGATTTGATTATTGTGTATGCCTTCGGATCTTCTTCGTAGTCTTGAACTGTTGTTTTGTGGGTTGGTTGTCAGTGTTATCACTCGTGTTGACATTCGTTATCGGTTGGTCGGTCGTCGGCTGGTGAGTGTGCCTTGAGAGATGGAACTGTATCAAGTTGATGTTGATGGGCGTGAATTTGATCGCGATCGACAGCAAAATTAGCTTTCACACTGTCACTAGCTTGGCAAACACTCAAGAGAGCGACACTCTCAAGTGTTGCCTCTCCTCTACAACTCAAGGCATTGTTGATGCTTTTGGTCGTTGGCTATCTCATTATCAATGGGTTCAAAAGGAAAAACAGGCGGTGAAAGAGATGGAATTCATGAAGATTGTCAATGAGACATGCAAAACACGCGAGTAAATTTCATAATCTTTCAATTTTTGGCTTTTTGGCGAAAATATTAAGAAAATCTTGAACATAATCTTGAATCCGTAAAAAAGGCCTTCATCCACAGAAAACCCGTTAACAGTTCATTAAAAGACCCTTCCACGTGGTCCCGCGTCCAAACAAAAACAAAATTCTCTCCAACATAGGCAAATTCAACCCAAATCTCCAAAATCCACCCCCACAAGACCAAATTTATTCAAATTCACGAAGGATACATTCCCCACCTTCATCTCCGTATACATAACATTGATTCAAAAATCCCCATCCCCCCAAAATTGGCGGCGGCATCCCAAACCGCTCTTTAAAATCACCGCCAACACATAAAAAATTAGGCCATCATGCTTTTACTTCGACATGGGATGCACATCATGGAAAGATTTGAATGATGCCATCCGTTCGAGAATAAAGCTGTGCCGTGAAATCAATGGCAAGGTGCGAATGATGCGCCAAAACATAAGGGAAGAAATTCATAGATTACGAAGTCTGTGCCGGCCTTGTTTGATGCCATTAAATGTTTTGGCGCTAAGGCTGTGTTGAAAGAAAAAAATTATATGGAGGCGGGGACGATGAAGAAAAATTAGGTGAGGGCGGTGGCGGGGCCGGCTGTGGAGAGATGACGATGAACATCATCATCTCTGGCAAATTGATGTGCTTGTGTATGTTGGTCAAAGGTGTTGATGGAGTTATTGTGGTGTGATTTATGAATGTGGTCTAACCTGATGGCCACTTTCATTCTGTTTTATGATAATGTGACTGACTTCCAAACAAGCCCTTCTCTAATTCATCATTCATCGTAATTGCTTCAGACATGACAGGCTAGTAATCAATTCAATGGCAGGACCTTTGGCACATGGCTTAACAAAGAACAATTAAAAGAACATGTCGCCGTTACCAACAGCAGATGAAGCGGCGTCAAGCAGAGCCGCTGACGAGAACTCGAAAGTCCCTGTTGCTGCTATTACTCATGACTCTGCTGCTGCTGTGAGCGAATTACATTCCATATCCGTCAAAGAAGAACAAACAGACCCATCAGCCAATCCAATATCAACAGACGAAATCAAGCAAGCTCCAACCCGCGAATCCTCCGAAATTTCAAATAATTTAAAACTCCACCTCCCATCTCTCTCCGACACCAAAACTCAATCGTCCTCCTCCTCGGATGACATTTACGACCTCTTTAGTCCACCCATGTCGACGAATGTACGTCGTCCTAGGAATATGACGGTGGTTACCGCGGCCGATTCGGTTTTTAAGGGTGATGATGATGTGGTTATTCCTTTTCGTAGAGGGGTGAGTTATTTTGTTTGTTTGGCATTACATTGATTGAGTTAATTCAGACGTTGATGGGCTAAGCCTGGCTGGCAGTAGCCTGAAAATATGAATGTTCCGGTCTGTCTCTTCTGTGTGTTGTCTCAGAATCTATCCATCATTCTAAGTGTTTGACTTGATATTTGATGTGCTATTTAATTTCATTTCTGAATCGTTGAGTTAGAATAGTCGCTTGTTACTGGTTAAAAAGCTTGCTCAACCTTAAAAAATCTATTGGCAGTAGGCTGACTGGCAGTAGCCTTGAAAACTGGAATGCTCTGGTCTATCTCTTTCGTTATGATTGTCTCATCATTCTTAGTGATTGGATGCTATTTAATGTTTTGGTTTCTGTTGAATTGAAATTGCATAGAATAGTTTCAAGCTTATGGAGAAGGAGCTTGCTACTGCTTGGCAACAGCTTCAACTTGTGCATTGAAATGTTTCTGCTCCTATGTTTCTGTTCTTTCTCTGACTACTATATTTAGTCTCTCTGGGTGTTCTTTTCAAGTCTTTAATTTTAACTTCTGATCTAACAAAGTATGAATCTTCTCTTTCAGCCGCCTTCAGCCCAGTCATCCAAACAACCAGGAGCCATAACTCGCACTCCCCGCGAAGCAAGAAAACCGCCACCAACATCAACTCCAAACATTCACTTTGATTCCTCCGGCGAAGACTTCGATGCTGCCCTCCAACTCACCTTTGAAGAAAGCCCCGAAGGCACTCGACAATCCGACAAAGAAGTCGTGCCGAGGCAGTTTCAGCCTCCCAAGCAAAGGAAGAAGAAGAAAGACAAGAGGACTTCTCCAAACCATCAGCAGCAGCAGCAACAACATCAAGGCCCACCGCCAAACCAAGCACCTCCTCCAGGACAGCCATACTACCCCGCCCAATACTACTACGGACAAATGATTTCTCCCAATCCCATGCCTTACTACATGCCCAATCAAATGGGAATAATGCAATATCCCCCCTACCCCTACGCACCTCCACCTCAATACGGCTACCAAATGCCCTACCAACCTACTAATACTCCCGCCAAGACTCCCAAAACGCCCGGCAAGAGGAAAGAACGGCGCGATGTCAATGTGACAGTTGAGACGGAGGATCTTTCGTTGGAAGCCGAGACGCCGTTGAGTCCGCCCAGTTCCAAGAAGAAGAGGGATTTGGGGATTGGGACTTGGCCGAGTCCTCCGGAGTATGCGGGGGATGATTTGGTAATGCCTTGCTTTGTTGAAATTAGTTTTAGTCCTTGATTCGTTCGACTGTAATCCTGATTCTACTTGTCTTTTTAGAACACAAGCAAAACACCTCAACGAGGCTCCACCTCCGCAGCCCGCGCATCCCAACCCTCTCGTCTCTCCTCCTTCGACGACTTTGCCTTTACACCTGGACGTGAAATCCTAGCTGGCCCCTCTTGGTCTCCGGGAACAATGACCATGGGCGAATTCCTCGAAGAGGAAGGATTCAACGTGGCAGGCGAGCCGCCTTCGCTGGACTCGTGGATGAAGGGTGAGTTCGATCCCAAAACGTCGTTTGACAGAGGACCGAGGCCGACAGACAGTTTTATGAGCGAGGCGAGTCCGAGCCGGGGAGGCGTGGCGATTCGTGGTTCGCCCATTTGCAGCAGTGCGACTTTGGCCAGGAATGCGGAACGGGAGGCTGAAGTGGCGTCGACTCCGGTGGCGGAGGAGAGGATGCAGCCTCCTTCGAGTCAGAGGAATTGGCGTACACCTTCTTCTAGTGGGGTGAGAATTCAAATTGGTAGTGGTGGGGATAAGTCGGGTGGGAAGAATGTGGATGATATTAACAGTGTTTTGCGTGGTAGCCCTGTTTCGACGAGGCATCCTGCTGCGGGATTTCCTCACCCGACAGCTTTGCGTGCGGCGACGGCTGTCAATCAGAATGTGTTTCCTGGTGTTGTCATGCCTCCGCCAAACCAAGGCATGACTACTCCTGCTTCGACGAGGCGAGGAGTCGGCAAAGAAAACTCAGAGGAACGCCCCTCCAATCCTTGCAAATGTCAAAAGTCCAAGTGTCTGAAGCTGTATTGTGAATGCTTCGCGGCAGAAAAGTATTGCTTGGATTGCAAATGCACCAATTGTCAAAATACACCTCAGTACGAAGATATTCGCAACAAGGCCATATCCGATACCAAGGCCAAGAACCCTGCGGCGTTTCAACCTCGAATTGCCGAGACAGAGACAAAGACTACCCATGCTACAGGGTGTAAATGTAAAAAGTCCGCTTGTCTCAAGAAATACTGCGAGTGCTTCCAAGGAGGTGTAGTTTGTGGGAGCAATTGCAAATGCTCTGGATGTCAGAATTTCACTGGCTCCAGGGCTTTGATGGATCGTCGTCGCAAAATGCAATCCAGCAAAGATGGCGACGGAACTAATCTCAGGGGTAGCATGTCGGATTCCAAAGTACGAAATATCTATGCTGAATCTCCTGTTATCCATGATCCTAAAAGACAAATGATGCGTTCTCCAATGCATCATCCCTTTATGGCCAGTCAGCCTGTCTATCAACCAATGATGGGGCAATCACCAATGAACTATCCTTACGGCATGATGTACCATGCGCCCTATTCGGCACCAAATGTACCTTATTCGGCCCCAGGAAGAACTGATTATCCTGGCATGCAAGTGCCTGTATACCCTCGCTATCCAGTGGATGCCACTGCCGTAAGGAAAGGGTTCAATCCACACTCATCAAAGAAAGGGGAACGCAAAGCTGAAAGCAAAGAATCTTATTTCGGCCCTAATGTGCCCAGGCAAACTAGGACAACCGCTCTTAACATCTTTTCGTACCTTTCAAACGAAGATCTCTTCAATGCTTCTATAGTGTCTAAGGCGTGGTCTTCTCTTGCGTTTGATCACGAGCTTTGGCAGATGCAACCGGGTTCAGAAACCACTCTTTAAGTTGGCCTTTTTATGAATGTGCTATGGAATTCTTTGGAGGATACCATAGCTAGGGGAGGAAGTGGTGGATGCATATATGTGTGTTTGTTTGAAAGTAGATTATTCTGAATGCATATGATGATAACAATACATTAAAGTTCCTTATTAGCAAATGAATTACACAATACCTCACTATGGGTGTCATTTTTGCGGTGCATCATGTGAGACCACCACAGTTCCTGACTCCTGGCTTGGTTGCCTACAAAGTATCCCCTCACCTTGAGTTCAGCTAAGCAAATAGGAATCACCCTCACCTTCATAACCTACTTTCAGATAGCAGATCAAAAGCTCATCTGGGAAATGCACATTGGAAGTTGGAAGAAATCTTACACACCAGCATGGCATATTATCTTGCAGGAGAATCTTGTGAGAGGCACCTGTGCTGTCACCTATTAAGAGTGATGATCAAACTTGATCAAACTGAAAGTTTCACTCACTTTACTACAGCACCTCACTAGAGGAAATACCCCTGTGATTACATAGGCCCTCACTATAAAGATATCAGTAGTATAGGGCCCCACTTTAAATCAATTTGCCTTATGCCCCCCCCCCCATCACTAGAATATTGTGTGGGAGAATACTAAGAAAAGAACATGTGTGACAGCTAGCCATTTGAACTGAGCAGGAAGGGGTGATGATCAAACTGAAAATTTTACACCCTTCAATACAGCAACACCTACAAATCCATCTATGACCACATGGGACCTCATCAACAAATTAGGGCCTACTCTGAATCAACTCGCCCTATACCCCCGAAGCAAACACAGGTGATTACATATTACCACCCTCATAATATTATATAAAGTTCCAGCTAGAAGCATAACCTTTGACACCAACCACCTCGCAGAAAACTTGGGAGAAATCTTTTTGATGCGAAAGGAGCTTTTAGCTCTCCTTGTATCATTCTTGATTGAAGATTCACTGACTAAAATGGTCAACAACCATGTCGGCATGCCGATTGGCGATATCTCCATCAGAAGGCTGCCAAATAACTTGGTCTATACCCATGCATTCGTTGGGGGTTGGGCAACCCTTCAACAGTGATATAAAAGTACAGCTGCTCTTGAGATGGAGATGCAATAGAAGATGTCAGTTCCAGACATGATTTAGATGGTACTCTATCAATGAATGTTATTGAGTATGTTCATTTTTCCCTCTTGATTTACTATGCCAAAGATTTTCCAATAATCAGGTATGGTAGTGAAAAATGAGAATACCAGAGGTGAAACTCAAGGGTTCTGGTATCGTGCATACAAGTGGGACTTCTACACTTCTGGTAGTCCTTGGCATACAAACGTACTGCTTGAGACATGGGTCATTGGCAAATTGTACTGTGGAGTAGGAAATGGCACTGCTCAGTGACATGCATCAATCCGAAGTCAAACACTACTGAACTATTTATATCCTTTAACACTTCTTTGTAGGAAATTGATTGACCATAGAACAGATACCAACCCATAATTTTCTTTCAACGAGATATTCAAAAAGCTTGGTAAACCAATCTTCCAGTTGTTCACCAGCATCAATCTTCTGCTACCCGTATGGTACTTACCTAGCTTCCGACCATATTTGAGCAGGCTTAAATAGGCTTAATCGAAAGCTCTCAGTGAGCTGACTTCAAAAAATAGGTTGTAGCAATTTTTCTTTGTTAGTAACTTTCACTAGATACGCTGGGGATAATGATTGAGGTTAAGTAAAAATCACCACTGAAATCTGACTTCCATCACCCTCAAGACCACCCAATGTAAAACTTCTGCTTGCTACAACCTGTACTGGGGCTCTACACATCATGAGCTTTCCATTGGTGTATTGCACACCTTCACCAGCCCAGTAGATTCTAGAGAGGAGTAATATTTGGGTTAGGCTGACCATACGGGTAGCTCTTGAACAACTAGATCCTTCGCTTGACCAGCTGCTCATGGAACGGATTTGTCTTGATTACATAATGCTTGCTCTTTTTAGTAAACTGGGGGGGGGGGGGGGTAAAATCTA
>JALLAY010001301.1:0-10836 GCA_036939635.1 Cyclotella baltica
CGTGTTAGGTCTGTGACTTAAAAATGGCGAAGAACGGAGGGATAAAAATCCCGAAAATTTCAGTACAAATCGCCGAACTGTCACAAAGTCCGAAGTGTCAACCAATGTCATGAGTGACACATCAATCAAGTGTCATAACAGGTGTCACAGTGTTGATCTTTTATTCTTCATCATCTACTAACAAAAAAAGCAACCCATGAACATCAGCACCCCCCCACCTTTGTGGCACTCACATCGATTTTATCCATTAATTAAAGAAGCTACAGAGATTGAAGCAACTTTTTATTGCTTCAGCATTAATTTGTCAATATCATCCGTGTTGTCCATTCTTGTTGTATTCAATAGCGGCTGAAATGATTGTTATTGCCAATACTGCTGCTGTTGTGAATGTAGCACAGCAACAAAAAGCTGTCATAGTTTGACTTTGCGAGGCCATTGCAGCTATATCTAGCAGATATCCTTCTTTACATATTGTAGAAGATATCTTTAGGGTCCAAAGTGCGATAGATTATAAGAGAGGTATAATCTAATGATTACTTTTTGAAATGTGTTGTGCGATAGAAGGCAGACAGTGCGAAAATTGACAGACAGTGCAGAATCTTTGCAATGTGACCACTTGAATGATCATTGCTCATTGCTGGTATTTAATTTCGCTACACACAGCTAGTGAAAGCAATTTTTTAGCAGCGTAAACTTTTTGATTTTCATGTCATTTGAATACTTTGTGTTAATGGCTTCAAATTTTGCGTGAAAAATTATGACTGAACATAGAACCGGTTAGAAGTTTCTCAGGGCCCCAGCCAACCAGTCAAGAGTTTTTTTGGTGTCTCGGCCTGTTAATAAGCCTTATTAGAACCTTTTTCAGCATTAGCATAAACAGGCACTAAAAGGTCCAATTAGATAGACCACCTTATCGTCTACTATAGCTTTGGTCAGAATAGTACCACTTCACCTCAAATTTCAAATGTAAGTACACACAGTGTGCTGATACTATCAAAGTTACACATAGAAATAGAGAACAGAGAGAGGATGCACTAACAAGAGGCGAGGCAGGCACAATAGATACTAACCCATGGACAACATCAATGAAGATTATGTGAATTGTCCATAGGAGATTTTCAATAGATATGGCAGGAGATGTTGACCGCAGCACCAAGTAAGAAGTTAGCAGAAGGTAATTACCATTTGACAGTGAGTGAGTATATGAAGTTGTGGCCCGAGCAAACAAGCCATGTGAAAAAATACAGAGCTGTCTCTCTTCTTGAAGAAACACACCTACAGTATTTGATTAGTAGAGTGTTGGCTACCACCACTGCATCTAAACAATGTAAGACATATGGACTGACTTGGTAGTTTGATTTATTTGAGGAATAAAGAGTTGCAGAGTTTGAGAAGTGATAGTGTTCATATTGTGGAGACAAAATATGATTGTTTGCCAAAAAGAGATTCCTGAATGCCCAAGGATTAAAGCTTTAAGCATTAGTTAGGCTCACTTTTGTGATGACTGTTCTCCTAGTCAATGGTATTTTGAGGGGCAATCTTCGCGGATGCCATAAACTCTTGGGAAGTTCATCAAGAGGTAAAATGATGACATGTTTTAACAAAGGAAACTGTTAGAAGACAGTGCAATTCAAGATTTCTGTGTAAAGCTGTCAATCAATTTCCATTCTGATTTGTGCCTACTTTTGTAAGGTGTGTATGAAGCTGTTATCAAACTTTTGAACTTGTAATTAGCTTCGTTGCAACTTGGAAAAAGTCACAATGATTTCAGACACTGCTTTGCCACAACTCAACAACAGCTACAAACACAAACCCTCGCTCTTTCTTCCAGCCATCAACTTCCTCGAATCACAACCAACCAAACACCCCCTCGGAAAAGACGGATCCTCCTCCGCAGCCACCGGCTTCTCCCCAAAACTCCACTGACACTCCTGCGTAACAAAATTAGGCCTCACAGTCAAATCCATCCCCAAAGTCTCACTGAAAAACTCTTGCGCCGGTATCTTACATTGATGCAAACATAATCCCTTGCATCCACTCTCTTGAAGGAATTTACATTTTTCAACTAAGAGTCCTCCACGTTCTCCGTCCAATCGTCGATTGGGACGGGATGGTCCCACCAGAAACCCAAAGAATGGAGGTGTAACCACCGATGTTAACCAAGGGGCATAGAACCACGGTCCAATTTGTTTCCCATCCCATTCCGATCCTATATTTGGTACAATTCCACTCATGAATATTCGATAAAAGGGTGGTAGTGCCGGAGTCATTAATCCTCCAAGTGTATTCTTAACCATTGTATGTTGTGCTATTGTATGGTCTTGATATGTTACTCCATCCGGTAGCTCCATGGTCATGTAGGATCGACCTTGGGCTAGTAGTCCCTGGATGCCGGGGGTGGTGCTTGTTATCCCGCCGGTGTGTTTGGTTACTAGATTGCGAAAGATGGATAGGAGTAGGTTGTCGAGTGGGGAGTCGTTGTAGGTCATGGATTGTAGTTGGCAGTCTGGTACTAATTCGATACCGTCTTCTCCTACCGCGGCAGTTGTTGTTGTAGAAGTATCTTTATCATTGTCTTCAGCAACTAATGTGTAGGATACTTCTTGAACATTGGGTAATTCTGTGCGTGGGATGCGGCTTGGACTTAGAAATTCAGCTGTTTTGATGTATGCGTCATAATCGGATTTAAGTAGCTTGACGAGCAATTGGTATCGGCCGAATTCATGACATTTTTGACGAAGGGAGAGGACTTGGTTTAGGTAGGATTCTTTTTCTGCTGGAATAAAGTAATAAACAGAGTGATTTGCTAATGATCTGCCAAAAATAAATTTTCGAGCAGCAGCAAGAAGAAAAGACTGCACATAATCCAAACAATTGCGTACGCAACATCATCCATCAAACAACTCACCATCACCAGCACCACTCTCATCAACCAAATCACAAGCCTTCACAACATCTTCCACCGTCACATCCGATTTCGACACATACGAAAACAATATTCCCGAACATTCGACTAGTTCATTAAATTCTACCCCCAGCTTTTTTGTTATTTGTTGGATTGTGTCTTCTGTTTGAACCGAAGACGAGACTCGTGTTTGAGGTCGAGTAGTTAGATGGGGCGTTGGCGCAAAAGCGTGGGTTATGGTTTGGAGGATGAGAGTGTAGATGGCGATAATGGTACCATTTCTTGGTTGTGAGTGAGCTGCCTTTGATTTCATCGTGGTGTTAGAGAGAAACGCCTTGGTGATTTGCATCAAAAGAAATCAAACGTCATGGACAAAGGTCAGTGTTAGGTAAACGGTCTCTTAAACTTAGCCCTATCTACCCCGTGGATTTTTGGGCTCAAAAATGCACGGCGAATTGTTGATATTAACTACCAAAATAGTAAATGCGCGCGTTTTTGCCCACTAATCGTCTTTCTGGCGGTTACCAACTGTCGCGACTGAAAAAATCGTAAGTTTACCTACAACCGCGTTGGGTGCGCACGTAAGCTTGACCATATTCCATGGTTGTGTTGATGGTTGAATGAGGTTGAATGATGGGGGGATGTCGTCGAAGAATGAGACCTATAATACAAAAATAATAAGTAACAAAAATCAATGGAAAAATAAAATCGCTACAGGTAGTACATCATCGACGATTAGTATTGATTCCAACGTATAGAAAAAGGTATCTGAAGTTCTTAAGTGTACATGTATCTTTACGACATAAAGAGATGACACACCTACCACGTCACGTCATAATAATCAGATCACATCACCTTCTGTTTTTTTATTCTCACCATGGGAATCAGAATCCGCCGAATCTCTCACCTACAAACCCTACCTAGTACCGTCTAAAGTAAACGATTGTCTAAAAGTATAGCGTATCCAAGCGAGCCGCCACCTGATAATAAGTGAAGGTTCATTGGCATTGTTTGAGTTCAGCTGAACTAGCTTTTGTAGGTGCAGGTGCCGCAGTTGTTTTAGTTCGTCGGTTCATTGTGATAACATTACCATTAATCATCACTCGGTTACCAACAATATCCTTTCGATCGTACATAATCGTCTCTCTGCTTCAGAACCCAAACTTCGAAATTAGAATAAGCACAATTCAACCATGAAGAACTCATTGCTATTTGCAACACTCCTCCTCCCTCAATCAAATGCCTTCGCCCCACCCCTCCACAAAAACAAAAGAATACCCCAAAGCTTCGTTTCACAAAGCGACATTACCGACAGCATAGACAGCAGCTTCGACAACGAAGAAACACAACCTATGTTAACATCCCACGACTACTCAGAACTAACAATATTACCCCGCCACCCAACGAACGAAATAGCCAACGAAATCCTCCTCCAAACAGAAGAAGCATTAAAAACCATGCAAGAAAAAGAACTCTTCCTAGCCGCCGGTGAAGAAAGTCATGCCATTTGGTCCACTAATGGCTCGATAGACACCAACACAAACATTGTTATAGAAGAAGAAATACCAATGGAAGTAGAACAAGAATCAGTGTATGCCAATTCTTATGTTGATTTGGGGAAAGTCGATACGGTTGGGTTTGATTTTGATTATACGTTGGTTACTTATACTAAGGAGTTGTTGGAGTTGATTTATGATATGGCGCTTAGGAGGTTGGTGAATGAGAAGGAGTATCCTAGTGCCATGTTGAGTAGTGGTTTGAAGGTAAGAGAGATGAGGTATTGGTTTTAACTGTGTCAGTTGATGCTTGGTTCTCAATTTGTGCACTTATTTTGATGTTCATTTAGTTTGATCCATTCTTCAGTATAAGAGGTGAGTCTCCGTTCTAAACGAAGATTCAACTTTGAGACATGAACTAATCAATCACTCAACTGCATTCCAAACAACAGGTCTAGCAGTCGACCGAGAAAACGGCTGGATCTGCCACCTAAGCTACACACACAAGGTAGCCGTAGCATGGGAAGGCCGACATCGCGTCTCCCGCCCCCGCCTCATGAGCGAATACAGCGGCAAACGAGCTTTAACACCCAAAGAACGAAAAACTAGACTCAAACCCCTCAACGACTTATTCAGCATGGCGGAATGTTGTTTAATGGCTGATACTGTGCAGTTTTTTCTGGATAGGGATATACCGTTTTGTCCCCGGAGTGCTGTGAATGATGTTTTGGGGAGTATTACTGGGACACATCTTAGCGGAGAATTTCATAGACAGGTTGCTAAGGAGCCGGAGAAGTATTTTGAGCCCAAGCCTCATTTGAGGGGGGTTTTGGAAAGGATGAGAGAAGGGGGTAAGAGGCTTATTTTTGTTAGGTGAGGTGATCTTGTCCTTTGTTTGGTTGTCTTATTTGTCTGATGCTAACTTATGTAGTTTTTATTTGAACTATCATAATACAGTAACTCTCCATTCTGGTATGTTGATGCTGGTATGAATTATGTTGTTGGGCCTGAGTGGAGAGACCAATGGGACGTGGTTATTGTGGTAAGATGGCTTACATACTTGGTTTCTTGAGAGTCAATAGAATTCATTCAGAACTTGATTTTTTTTATTAGTCCGCAGGAAAGCCAGCATTTTACACGGAAGATAATCGACCCTTTCGTGAGGTTGCAGTTGAAACTGGAAGAGTGAAGTTTACACCAGTGAGTTAGTTAATACTTGAAGAACTCTTCATATAGTTGAGCTTAAAACACTGTTAATAAACTCAATTTTACTGCTCGGACTATTGACAGGTGACCAAGCTTGAGAAAGGTCGTGTATACACTGCCGGTTGCCTTAAAGAGCTCACGAAGTGTATTAACTGGTCTCACCCACTAGCTAGCTTGCAGAGTGATGACCCTCCATCTTATGATGACATTTACTCGCCATTGACTTCACCAAACGTAATGTACATCGGTGACTCTCTTTTTGCTGATTTAGTTGATGCCAAACGAGAGTTTGGATGGTGAGCGGAGTTATGTGCCTTAACTTGTAAGATTGTTTGCAACTGTGATAACTTCAAATTACACAATCGTATAGGACAACTGCTGCAGTAACTCCAGAGGTTGGACATGAAGTAGAATTGCAAAGAAAGACTGAATACAAAATTGCTGAACGCGCAATCGAAATGCTTCTGAACTCCTTACGGCTATATCAGAGAAGCTTGGGCAATGGACTCAGAACGCAAGAAGATCTAAAAGTAATGGACAAAATGGAAAGGATGGTTTCTAAATGGAGAGATGAGCAAACTCGGCTGTTAAACAATCCGTTTGGTTCTGTATTCCGTGCTAGGTATCAACCTTCGCTATTTGCCCATTCTCTGAGGAGGTATTGTGACCTGTACATGTCAAATGTTGCAAGTCTTAGACACTACAGTCCACAACATCGTTTCTATCCTGAGTCGCCTAAGCTTCTATCTCATGAGATTCGTGGAAGTAATCCTGAATGTTGTGATATTGATGAGGAGTTCATGCCTTATGTAGATTAGTTTTTATGAAGTGATAATATTTGTTGCAATTGTTCACTTAATGACTGATTATATTAGGATGTTGACTGACACATCACGTAAGCATAACTTTGTAGGTGTTAGTTCAATGTCTTATTGCGTCAACTTGGATATATTAATAAATTCTTCAATATTATGTATACTAGTATTTCAACTGTAAATTTCCAATTGAATTATAGGTGCATAGACGTAAGTGTATCCCAGGTGAAGGGCTCCCAATCCCTGAAGCGTTTCATTACTGTCTCAAAAAAGACTTGGTTTCTGCTACAATATTGATGTCCGTGTAACAAGCAGTGTATCCTTCACATGCAGTCTGGATGATTTCATCAAGGCAGGAAAAGTAAGACGAGAACTCATCTTCGCATACTTCACAGTTAAGCTCTTTACACTCGCTAACGCCAGGGCAGTAATCAGGGCTTTTCACCGAGCTGCAAAATTCGTGAGGCTGTGAAGGAACAGCACCTGAAACAAAAAAATCATTTAGCCAAGAGTACCAACAAAACAAATGATTGCAATTTGGTCAGAATATTCCAACTTACGTCAACACAGTTGGCCACCAGATCTAGATCTGCATTTTGGTTCAAGATGCATTTGTGCACTGCATTTGTTTCAGTAGAGCATGGGTTTTGTGGTTCCTTGTCTTCGAGTAGACTCGTGCTGGAAAGGTAGAGCAGAATAGAGATTAGAGAAGTGAGAGCAGAAATACATAGGAACATCCCTAACAAGGTGTCTCTCATGGCCTATGCAAACGAAGCTAAAGTAAAAATCTCACATTATCTGGGGTACTTCTATGACAGAGCTTTCAGGGCAGATCTCATTTTCCAGTCCACAGTAAGATGCAAGGTGATCGTCAGCACACTGAAAGTACGCTGATGTCTGTTCAGCACATTCTGAATTACACTGCATGGCGATGCAACTATCAACAGTATAGCATTAGGTAGGCGCCGTCATATCATCGCAATTGATAATATCCGGATCAGTAGAATTGCCTTGTGGGCACTGGAGAGAAGGACAGAGAGATTTAGTCATGACCAGAAGTTCAGTTTTTGCAAATCGCACAAACAAAACTTACCATGAGACACTCAAAAGCTGAATCTAGATCGGCTTCTCCATTCATGGGGTTTTGTATCAAACAAAAAGAGGCCTCGAATATTTCGTTCTTGCATTGCATGGCATGTCTCCACCAAAGTTTGAACTGACACCAGCATTGACTGCAGCAAGAATTTGAGCAACATTTGAGAGATTCATGGTGGCTATGATCAAGTAACTAAAGTACACTGTAATCGAGAATGATAGAACCGGCTGTAGCTTTGTTTATGGAATCAAGTTGTGTATGTGATGATGTTAGTTGTTGTTGTTGTTGTGTTCGACTGCGACGGGGCGACGGATGATGTGGGATTCAGGACATAAAGAGCTTTATGTCAACAAGCAACAGGTCCAAAAGGTATCTTCACTTCGGAATCCGAACTGCTTGGTATCCATATCTTCAACAAAATTTGGCGCCAAACTGGGTTGCACAATGCGAACAAAAGGCAAAAGAAAAGCTCCCACCGCCCACCGACCATGATACATGGCCGATGGCAAGTGGCAAGCTCCAAGCTCCTCTCGCACAAAAGCCAACCTTAGGCAACTCGCGTGCCGATAAGCACTGCAGTAAGCTGCTATTACTTCTTCAATCCAAAGTCCGAGTCTCAGGGCTTGCCTCCTGCCGTAGAAACGTAATTACTCAGTAGAACGATGAAGATTGCCGCATTGACGACCGCCTACGTCTCCTTTCTATTTGCAACCATGTGCAAATCATTTTCACCCGACAGAGGCCTGCAAATTCATAAAAGCAGAACATCCACATCACTCTCGGTGTTTGGTAATCAAAAATCTAATTCACAAACGCTATCACCACTTCCAAAGGGAATCTCCCCATTCGAGAAATCTTTATCGAAAAATCTAAACATCCAAGCAGAATTTAGACAGCGGGCCAAGCGTGCTATTGATGCTGCATCTGGTAACAATGTAAAGCTTATGGAGATTGAGTTTCCACCCGTAAGTTAAATGCACATTGTTTCAATTGTCTCTTGGTCTCATTTTACTAGATGTGTGAGGCTTATTTCTGACCGCATGATCAGCTTTTAGGAGGATCTCAATCAAAGTCTCAGTTTGATGACTTTGACAACATTCAAGAACTCGACAAAAATAAAGATTGGACAATGCTTCTTGCTCCAATGTTCTTAGGTGAGGAATCCAGTTAAATACTATAGCGCCCCAACAGCCCCAACTCACAACATACCTCTGATGCTGCTTCACTTGCGAAAGGCGACAAAGAGTACCAAAAAGGAAAAACTTGGCTTATCTTTCCAGATCTCAAAGAATGCGAATTGGCAAAGAAAGAATGGGCAGGGAATAGATACCAAGAGGCTACGTTTACAACAATTGAAGCAGTTACAAATTTTGTTAGTAGTGGTGCATCTGGGAGTGAAGGTGCATCCTATGATGCTCCATGGGGAAGCAGGTACGAACCCTTTGACTGATATATTTTGTAGCGAACTATCATATGCTTAGTATCTAAACAGCTATGGCTACCATTAGCCTCATCTCTGGTCTATCAAAGGCTCTGGGAGGTAAGGATGGTGATGCTGGTCTTCTTGGAGACCAAGCATCCCTAGATCCATTGATTGATGGACAAAATTCTCCTGCAACCCTGTGGCTTGTCATACAGCCAGGAAATGGCGGTCCTGTGGAAGATTGGGTTAATTGTGAAAAGATGCACAATATGCAGAAAGATACGAATTTGGTTATAATTAATGGTGCTCTGGATAAAGTACGCGGAGGCTTCTACCCAGCCATTTTCTTCCCAAAACTGGCAGCCACTGTTGACAGATTCTACAATAAGTTTGAGAGTGTGTTTTATTTGAAACCGTTCAGTGATAAGCGAGTCTATGGTTGGTTATATCGAGTTTATCCAGAGCCGTGGCAAGTTGTATATGAAAAGGTCAAGACTGGGAAGGATGGTAATGTTGAAGTCGAATATGTTTCTGTTGCAGTTTTGGAGAGTAGGCCTTCTTATGCAGATGTTGTGAAAATGTTAGTCGACGCAAGCCAGAAGCAGTAACAAACGAATGAACAGTGTTTAATGACTTGATCATTGAGAGATATAAGTAACTGCTTTCAACTTTTCAAGATTCAAGGCGATTTTATGCATTAAAAGTATCTAATTACCTTATGAATTGATTTCAAGTTACAACTCTTCCCCAATCAATTTGTGTATTGACAATCTATTACTCGAAATTTTCATTACACCCAAGTACTCTCTAACATTTTGCACTGTTGAAACAGCGGGGCAAACTCTATTTTCTCATTCCCTCA
Organism: Cyclotella baltica; assembly: GCA_036939635.1. Taxonomy (NCBI): domain Eukaryota; phylum Bacillariophyta; class Thalassiosirophyceae; order Thalassiosirales; family Thalassiosiraceae; genus Cyclotella; species Cyclotella baltica. Next base: position 9,804 of record JALLAY010001301.1, read on the forward strand.
ATATTTATGTTGCCGCCCCACATTCCCCCCTCATTGTAAAATGCCTTAAAAAGGCAGTCTACACATTACACACTCCCCATTTTCTCTTTGGCATCTAACCCACTCTGTTTCAATTCATCCAGCTCCGCTTTATCAACTGTTCCACCCGCCTTCAAGGGTGAAGTGTCAACTAAATTAACAATAACATTGTCATGTGCTCCTTTGAGAAGTATGGGAGATTTATAGGTTACAATCCCTCCTATTAAATAGACACATATTAGATGGAGTTTTGAGTTCATATATCACGTGCATTAAGAAATATCTAATAATGTCTATGAACCGAGAACTCACTCTTTTTGGCTGCCTTCAACGTGGCAGCCAGCCCCTCATAATGCTGCTGCACATCATCGTCGTCAAACAATTCTCCAAATGGCACCGAGGGTTTCTCTGGATCACCAACTCTCCAAATATCCTTGACTAACTGATTTATTTCGTTGTTAAGTCTTTGCTATAATTTGACACGTTACGTTGTTGGAAAATTGATAAATTTGTGGGACAAGCTCTTCGGCTATAACTTAATAAATGTGATGAGATCAGGCTCCCGGGAGCTACTTACCTCTACATCATTCACTCTCGAAGCAGAGTCGGAGTTAGCTGAGGTTGATTCGTTTGGGGACATAACGGCTGCCATCTTGTGTTGAATAGTTCTCGTCTTCGGTAACAATGTTAGCGTTGGTCAAATAAGGAGCAGGAAGCATGAAGCGAGCCGACACACTTTTCCGTTTATTATTGGGGGTTTTGTGTGAAACAGCGGTTAACTGTATTTTACGCCTTTTCTATTTTTCAAGACCCGCGAAGGTGTGGTAGAGCATATTTCAATTTTACCAATTTCTTAGTCCAAGAACGTGTTACCCAGGTTGGTCATGCAATTCCGCGACTTTCCATGCTTAATTCCGTTTCACATTTGGGGTCGAGAGTCGAGTACGTTTGAGTTCGAACACATACTAGAGCATAGGTAAATAAAGACTAGGTATGAGACGTAATTTTTGTATCC
>JALLAY010001302.1:0-18611 GCA_036939635.1 Cyclotella baltica
AACTGGTAAGGAGGTAAATGATATCTAGTTTAAAAGGTAGAGTAATCTTTATCTATCCTTTTATGTCTAGAGGAAAACTACCTTAAGACTTGGCCTATGTCAATGCAACGTATTTTTTCTGTCCGAAACTGTTCGAAAGCGTGCTAACTTAGTTGTCTTATTTTATCCTATTAAGTTTCACAACAATTGTTAGTAGATCAGTTGTAATATTCCAGTTGTTGCAACAGCAGTATTGGTTATGAACATTCTGACAGCTGCTGTGATTGCATCAGCGTTTTTAAGCTGATGCTGCTGCAACCACCAGGCGCATAAATTTATAACGACAGTTGCTGCTGATGCAATCATTTCGCTGATGCTGTAGCAAACACTGCAGATGCGATACAAATGCAATCAGAACAGTTTCTAGCAATGATGTATTAACAACTGTGCTGAAGCAATAAAAAGCTGCTGTAATCACTGCAGCCACAATAACGAATGAGGCTGCCGTCAGCACTGTCATGCATAATGCTTAGGTCTGAGGTTTTGAGACATTGTGACAGTGTGATAGTTGTGATTATTTGTGCACAGAACTTCAAATGTTTTCTGTAGCAGAGAAAAAATTTTCCAGAATCTGAAGTCCTCGCATAAAAAACAATTTCAGATAACTCTCTCTGTCACCTCAGACCCTTCTGTCAAATAACCACATCTGATTATCTAATCATATGTATTTGTGAGAAAATAAAAGTTTGATAAATTGGTTTGGAATCATTTTTTGTTTGCTTCAGCCAGGCTTTTGTTGGGGCATTCTAGTGTTCCAGTTGATGTTCAATATAGTGTATCTGTCCTCACAGACTATCCAGCAAAACAATACCTCCCAACGCTTAAGGAGCAGCAGCACACATATGTTGTTTTGATTCTAAACGGTTAAAGTAACAGAAGAAATAACACAGTCTCTAATATTATAACTGGATGTTCGCCTTACATCAGATGTGTTATTGCAGCCGGCATCAACACAAGTATTCAACAACAAGGCCACCAAATTACTCAATCCCACTACATCAGTAATCCACTCTGTCTTCGGGCGGAAGTGGTAATGCGACATTACTGGCATAATTTGCCAAACCCCGTTCATGCTCAGGAACGAACTCAAGGTAATCATCCGAGCTTGGCTGTCCTCCATTCTTTGACCACAGAAGGGCAGATTCCATGGACGCATTGTCATCAAACATGACAAAATCATCAGAACGCTTTTTCTTGTACAGTCCAAACCAACTGAGGATTCCATTCCAAGTACTGCTAGACGTGGATCGAGTAGAGACACTTCTCGAGCTTCCAGAATCCTTCTTTAACATCTGTTTTCTAACCAATCTGGTGGCTATTACCCTAGATAGAGGATACCAACAAGGTTATTATGATGTAGAAAATTTCAATAAACTGAATGGGAGGAAGGCTAACATAACTCTCACCCAACAAGCTGTAAGACCGCAAGTACACTCAGAATCACAGTGATCAGAGTCTTTTGATCTACAATGGCAGCTTCGTCGGGATCAAAGAAGGCTAAAAATGAATCCCAAGAAACCTGCGCCCAAATCATTACACCAATGAACGCCAAAAACGTCAAAGCACCACACACCATGCTTATGTCAAGTCCCACTCTATTGCAAGTTGATGTAAAATAACCAATAGCACCACAAAGCGCTCCTAAGAGAAGAACTGAACCCAAGGTAATTGCAACAACCATAACTTCTAACTCTTGAGATAAAAACAAACTCCCGACGACGATAAGCGCTATTCCCAGGGCGCCATCCAATACATTCATAAGATTCATTGATATCGCTGCCGCCTTAGAAGGTTCACTTGATTTCGACCCTCTCGAACTTTCTAATGCAGGCGAGCTACGCTTCGATCTTGTTTCTGATGTCGACTCCCCAGATGTCTCACCCCTACCAGTTGGTTGCCCAGCACTTTGAGTTCGTGCCGAACGCTTTGCCTTTTTCTTTCTTGAAGACGACTTCATCTTGCTGGATGATCCTGTCGCGCCTTTCGCTTTGGCGTATAACGGATCCATGTTGTTTTGTTGTGTTGTGGACAATTTCTTCAATTAGAGATTAAGTACAACTTTTCACAACCGATTGATTGAGTCAAATTAAATATAAACGACGACACGCTGGTACACTGATTTATTTTGGTCGCTGATAGACAAGCAAGACCCTGTGTCAATGGTTCAGGCTGTTGCTATCGCGACCCGAGGCATCAAGAGGCATGTGACAAGTTTGGAGGCGTCCTTTCACCATTGAGCATTTAGGCATTTAGTCTTGTGTCTTGGGCTATTCTCTCGAGGGTTTAATGATTTAATGACATTAAGATGTCGAAAGCTTCGAAAAATGAGGTAAAACATCAAAAACATATTAAAAAATAAAAAATTTGGCATCGTAGAAGCTTAGACAGTTCTCATTTTACCTGAGTCTCTCAAGACATAACCACCCGCACCAATACCTTGCATTGAAGGTGTGATTTGAAAAGAATGAGATGTTATGGATCCCTACCAAGCTGTCCCGATGCATATCTCAACTTTTTCGATGGAAGTGGAAGAAATGCAGAGGCTTTGGTCACTGTTAAGCATCCTAATAACCTTTGTTTGCAGCAATTAAGTCAGTTATTTGAAAATGAAGGGGGCAGTTACTCTAGGGGCTAGATGCTGACTCTGGTGGCAATTTCGTGGAATGACCTACAATGTCCGCTTTTTGCTGCAATTGTCCTACCCTAAAAATCTCCTCCCTTCAGAATTTTTCAACCAAAAAGGCTCAGCGTGGAAAAATAAATAGTATGCCTTCCCAGAACTGTACCTCACCTGGGGTAACATCCCTGCTGCAGCTTAAAAATGAAATGTAGAGAGTGTTGTGATTGATCTCATTTAAAGCCTAATTTACGAATTATGATTATTCTGATATTCTCTGCATCCAAACAATTGTGCGACATCAAACGCACAAATTTGGACTAATTCTGATTTACACAACAAATTTTGGACCCTTATTTCGTACTTATTCATTCACCTAAGTTGGATTGATATTTCATATTCGTTCAACAGGGCCTAGACTAAATCGATAAAAGGTGAGTGCTGTGTACCTGCTCACTTCATGAGAGCAACAATGCTTCAATACTGAACCTATTGAACTTGAAGATGTCCATATTAGTATGGATACCAAAATTTTAATTTAATACCCCAAGAAAAGGAATACTTCAAATTTCATAACAATAACACTCTACTGCATGTATCAGCAGTTTTAGTCAATGAATGGAAAAGATAAAATGTAGTAGTTAATAATTCTTCAGCAGTTATAAAGCAAAAAATTTGATAAATAGATGGCTGTTGACAAAACAGTGTGTTGAAAACACAAATGTGGGAACTGCAGCAGGCAATGGACCCAACTTGATGATTAACTACCCGTAGCAACAAGTAGAATACTTAATTGAAAAACTAGATTATTGTTGAATTGTGAGACTATATCCAGGTCTCACAATTCACTCGGCTACTGCTCTAACTATTGCCTCATTTGTCAACATTCTATCTATTCTTCTCTTTGGTCACCGATCTTTCATCATTGGCCACTTTTCAAATGATGTTGGTATCCTGGATACCATATAGGCCACAGTTATCTTCTTCTTACAAATCATATTTCCAACATACTACTATGAGACATCATCTCTGACATCAGTGCTAGCTTTTTGTAGTCATCTGTGGCATGATGTTTATATAAGAATGATATAACCGTCTGAATGTCTGGTCGCCTTCATTTGCATAGAAACAGTAGCTGAGCCTTTATCTTGTGGAACAACTCAGCGGTGTTGTCATCTAGTTTTTTGACACCGTCCCTAGTCTTGAACAGCTGATCTGCAGCTAGAGCGGTGGTTGTACCCGTCATATCCTCTGGAATATGTGCAAGGACCTCACCAATGCACTCTTCCATACTCACTATAACCTTGTTTGGCTTTGAAAAGTCAAGTTCCATGCCCAAATAATCATGGACCTTTCCCCTCCTTACAGTTAGTGGTCTCACCTTGTTGTACCTTTCTTCGAGCATGATGATGATGTGTGAGGTAGCCGTAGAGTTCCCATGGGAGATCTTGAGATCATCAACACGTCATACTATTGTGCATTGCTTGCCATTGATCATTTTGTTGACCATACACAATCGTATGGATTGATTTCGAATCCCTCACCCTTGAGGCATACAAACAAGTTCTTCCAGATGTGTCGTATAACATGATATTTAGTTTGCAATAGATGTAAACATGCCCTCATCTGTTTGAACCATACTCTTGATAAGTCTCATGCAATATCTTAACCAGGAACTCCGCCATCCTGTCTTCTATCACCATGTGTACATCCTCTTCATCCTCAGTCATCTCGGTTTGAAGGAATGCCCCTGGTATGTCCACAGTTGCCACGTCTCTCTTCTTGAAGTTGTCTATGACGTTGGTTATGATTAGGCCAGGAAGGCTCACTGATAGTGATTAAGCCTAGTTTTTTGGAGTGTATATGGTGTCACACCCACATCTAGTAGGTATCCTGGAAATAGAAGGATGTGTGGGCACATAGGTGGTAGTATGGTAGATATTGTCATAACCACCCACTAAGGTACCTTGTGTGAAAGATACCTGGGATTGTAGATGTTGGTGAGAGCATGGAAAATTGGATGGAGATATCGATCTCCTTCCAATCTTAAAAGTACAGGCAGATTAAATCATAATTTTTGATTGTCGTTTGGTTTAACTTACCTTTACGCGTAACTACTACTCACCTCATCACTGCGTGTGGGTTCTTCCATAAACAATGCTGAGAGCAGAGGCTCCCCTCATTTTACTTCTCATGGATCTAGAGGATGACCAGCAATTGTTTGGTATTCACCAGAGGCCTGGGAATGATTTTCTCTCCTTCTGTAATGTCTCTTGCTGATTGTTACGTGCAGTGACACTATTGTAGCCTTCAATTTACTTCGTTTTTTTTTATCTCTTATTTCATGATTTAGTAATTTTATGTGAGTTGAATTTCTTAGATTTATGAATGTTTTCAGAATCATCAGATGTTAAAACAATGTCAGCATCAATTTTTTGCAGAACAGGACAATTTTTCAACTGCAGTATCTGTCATTTTTTATCTTGGCTACTCGACCAACGTCTTCATTCAGATGAAGAGTAATAGTCATCAGAGGAGTAATCATCATGATGTTTCCTCTTTCTTCCATGCACACCAACCTTATGCCTTTTTAGCCTTTTCTCAAGCTTAGTCACCGAGGCAGAAAGTTGAGCAATCATTTGTGCATCAGGCAAAAGTGAGTGAACATTTACATTTTTCTCTGAACCTTTGAAGGTCAGGGAATTAGGACAGAAAAACAATTTTTAAGCTTTTTATCTAAAAATTGACAATGATAAACTTCCATTCAATCACAAAATATAAATACTAGATATTCTCTTGGTAAAGAAATATTTTTAGTTTAATTAAAATGTCCAAGGAGCACTCAGTTGGATTTCGGTTCAAATTGTTGCAAACAAAAATGATGGCCAATCATTTAGTCAGTGCTGATTATTGTTGCTTCAGAATTTTACAACCCTCAACAATAAAAGGCAACTACCCTCTATTGACACCACAATCCAAACAGAAGGTTCATTGTCACATTTGCCACTCAGACTGCTGCTATCAGACTCAATAAAGATCCCCCTCTCCCACATGAAAAACATTCTGCATTAAAAATCTGTTTCATCAATATTGCCTGAATTCCTTTAAGAAAAGGTTCATGGAAGAATCTGCTAGTGAGTAATGGCCAACTTGAAGAAATATTTTTGTAGAACTCACATCTTAAAATAAACAGCGTAAAACACACCTTTTTATTGACTCCACTCGACGCACCAAACAACACTTTGCTAAAATTTAATGAAATTTGACGACAACGGGAGGAGGCGGCTCCTTTCCGCGGCTGCTGAGTTCAAAACATTTGTTTCTTCGTTTTTTTATGGCCCAGAACCGACGGAACGAAGGCTCAATCAATCTGGTTGATTTGAATGGCCCGGGCAGGTACAATATAAGGGATTCAATCAACCATGGTGAGTTTTGATTGGGGGGAGAGCTAACGGACCAGTGCCATACATGCGACCTCGGCAGGCGGCGACGGTGGTGGTGGGGGGAGTTGGTGGGGTGTTGGTCGGCGGGGTCATTTGGTGTTTGGTGGCGGTGGTGTGGTCCGCGGCGAATAAAAATGTGGGTTGCTGACGACGTCGCTGTCTCCTCAGAGAAATGGGTTCAAAATGGCTTAAATATGCAATATGTTTTCTTGCTTTTTTCTGCAAAAAAGATAAAATATTGTAAAAGGCTTAGATTTTGCAAAAAGCTTAAAAACTGTCTTTTAAGCTTTTTCCAGAATTTAAGCCTGTCTACATAGGAATTAGTATAAAATCTACAGAGAAAACAATATTTAAGCTTTCTGCAAAATCTAAGCCGTTTGGATAAGAATTTGCAAAAAGACACGAAAATGTAAAAAGATAAGAGATTGTAAATTCAATCTTTTAAGCCTTTTGTCATTATTTTGGATCCTTTTCGGACCAATCAACTGTGATTCAAGCAATAAATGGCCATTCGTTCATTCCAACACTTTGATCGAACGACAGAACGGCAAACGAACAACGTCAACGTCAACATCAAAAGAATCGAACAGCACACGGTAAAACCATGGTCGCCGCTGGTTTACCACCGCCGTCGCCGCCGCTGATGCAACCGTGCCTGATACGCATGGTAAAAAAGAGCACGTTTCAGCCTGACGTGCGTAGCCGAAAATACCAACTCAACCACCACAAACATGGGGACAGACACAATTCGGCCGCTGATACCCCCTGTCAGCACACTTCCTACACACAGCAGGGCAAAAAGCGGCCGCCCTGCCCCTCAAATAAGAGTAACCCAACAATCAGCCATCGATTTCTCCGGAGACAAGAAAAAATGGGATGGCCGAACGGGCCGGGAGAACACGGCAATTAATATCAATGGAAACAAAACGGCAAACAACGTTGCTTATCATATGATATGACAAGCTATCTGCACAACCCAAGAGCCACACATAATACCACCAGATATTCGATTTTTGTAATAATGAAACACAACAATCAATCAGGGCATAAATCAGAGCACATTAACCACAATACATTGATAAATCTGGGAGAGATTGTGCAACATATTGCATTACAATAGCAAATCAACAAACTCAACAAATTTAGCCGCGCTGAATATTATTTAAAATATTATTCTGACAACACAACATATTTTTAAAATCATTATAAGGTATTTGATTGTAAAATAATTATTTATTAAAACAAATAGGTAGTTGTGTATTCTCATGATAGTTAATAGTATTTTTAAGCATTTAAAATACCACAGTTGAAGCTATTCATAGCCAGATGAGGATGAAATGCAAATTTACAGCTTTCTATCTTTGTTTCCCTGACCTTCATTGCACTGTCGCCTCAGGAAGTGAAGATATGGACAGAAATGCGTGATATGCTGAGGGGGAGACGACTACAGTAACATTTTTTGAGAAACCCAAACATTGGGAATGTTGTTTTTTCAGTCAATATCTGCCCCCCAGCCACAAACCAAACATCAAGGGTTATCAGAAATGGTGTGTAGATGTTTTTAGAGCAATAATTCGTTGCATCATGGCTTGAGAAAGTGAAGATATGGATGGCAGCGTGATGCCGAGTGGGAGATGACTACAGTGACAATTTTNGTGAAGATATGGATGGCAGCGTGATGCCGAGTGGGAGATGACTACAGTGACAATTTTGAGAAATCCAAACATTGGGAATTTCAAATTTTCAGTCAATATCTGTCCCCCAGTTACAAATCAAATGCCGGTCACGTTCCCTTTTAGCTACTAGCAAGGCTCATTGCACCGAAGTGCCCAGATCCCAACTCCAGCGGTTGCTATCAGCACTACATGGAACTACACACATAGTATGCACCACCTACCAGTCGACCAACAACATGCTTTTGCCAAGGGTGAGAGGTGCAAGAATTGATGTACAATATCTGAACAGATGCACTGGAAGAGGACTTAAGGTTTGATGTAATTGTTTTGCAGAGAATGGAGAGACAGTTGATGCGATACATAGTAGTACTATTGTTCAGTGTATTTCATCATAAGTATTTCATTTATTTCACATGATTCATGACTTGTTTTACAACGAAAGGGTATACATTCTAATCTTTACCCAACTTCCCAATTAAATGTGATAACATACCATTCAACATCTTCATCTCATCATATACACTGTCAACCTTGATTTCCATTTCATCTACCTTCTTTTGTATCGAATCCACCTTGTCTTGCATCGAATCCACCTTGCCTTGCATTGAATCCACCTTGCCTTGCATTGAATCCACCTTGCTTTCAACAACAGACACTTTGGCATCGACCTTAACATTATCTACCACGATTGCTTCCAAATCACTAATCATTGAACCTCTGGTGCGATTATCAGGTGCACCAAGAGAAAGAGAAGTTTGAATATCCTCCAATCTCTCCATCATGTTCGGTCGTCCCTCTGGCCAATACAGGTTTACAGGAATAAATGCTTCGTGATCTTGAAGAGGACCAATCCGAGCCTCACAAGAACCTCCTTGCTTCTCAAAAATTACACACAAGTTGTCATGGAGCCATTCACCTAGCACATTATGCTGCATTGTAATGTAGTTTTGCGCATCTTAATTGGATCGAAAAATGTCAGGTCTCTGACGGGTATGGGAACATATGGCGAGGAAACGACAAACAAGACTTCACTTGCCTACAATACTCTGTCCGATATCATTTTGTGCTTCAGTAACCCGCTGTCCAATTGCATTTTGTGAGTCAATAATTTCTCGTCCAACGTCATTTCTTGAATCAACAATAGCCTGCCCCAATGAATTTTGTGCATCTGCTATGTCTTGACCTGTTATGTTGAGAGTGTGCGTAGGAGCTTTTAATAAGCACGAGTTGAGATGATGCTATATAAACGTAACAGTTACTCACCAACGTGATTCGCAATATCTTTATGTCGCTCTTGCAACTGCTCCTTCATTTGCATATGCTGGTCTTTCATGTTTACGCGAATTGCATCAAGTGCTTTTTGATTCCAATCATTATAGCCTTTGTAAATTCAAAACATGACATTAGTACTTTGAACTAGACTATCTTTAGCATTTTCATGACCCATCAAACTTACCTTTGGTGTTGAGATATGCAGCTCTAGAGTAATAGTAAGCGTACATTTCTTGATTTGGACCTGGAGGTAATACGTAGCTAGTGATCAACTACTGGAGGTCTGGCATAAAAACAGAACGTGATTCAATGTCAAGTACACTAACCTAGAGTTGCAATTTCATAACTATCTTCAACGGCTTGGTAGGTAATTCTGGCGGAAAGGAATGAACCGTAGCCTAGAACCAATGCCACGAGTTGCTTCGTCTTGCACGTGTAATGAGATGGATTAAAAGCGCAAGCTAGCATTATTCCACCTCCAACACAAGGATTTTCTTCAATATAGTCGCACATGTTCTCGTTTACATTTTGCGTATACTCATTAAATGCTTCAACGGCCGCAACGTAACGCCCCAAGCTCAACCTGGATTGTTGCAGTCCAAGGAGATACTCTTGATCAGTTGCAGCTGAACCATCGGAGAAAATATCTAAAAGGATCATTTCTAGAGTTAGCGCAGGGATCAATATCATACCAAAACCTTTGATAATCTTACTAGTCAAGTCTCCCAACCCTTGCTCTGGTTTGTAAACATCTGGCCAGTCAGTTTCTGTCAAATTTCCTAAATCATCCCCTCTTAAACAAAAACAAACACAAGATAAGTGCATTTGACAAATTTTATCACTCCATGATGGCCAAACTCACTTTGTAAATTGCTCATAATCAATTGTCACAAATTCTTCTTCATCTCCATACTCCACCAATTCATACTCCACTGGCGTGTACTCTACTGTCTCAAATTTTGGGGGTCCACTCAAATCCCAAGAAGCAGGTTCCCATGAAACAGCATGATCAACACTCGTGAAGAAGGGATCACACATGTGCTCCATAAACTTGTCCACTACTTCAGTGTCAAAAGGATGATTCTTATCAAATCCCAAATCCTCTCTCACTTGTCTGCATCGATCTTCGTCACTAGGGTCATGGATGACTAGATTGATCGCAAAATTCTCAAACGAGGCACTGAATGCGGGGCTGGTTTTGTAGCACACTGAACTGTCATCTTCCTTATTTACAAACGAGCCGTTCAAAGTCGTTGCGCCATCATGCCCAGGAGAGATAAAGGAGACTGTCCAGTCCTGTTTCCATCCAGTTTCATTGATACCCAGACCCAGTAGCCGTGTATTGATGCGCTCCCATGATATCTGATTTGTTTCTACTGCTCCAGTTTTGTCAATGAGACTCAATGTGTTATCGGCATTCTTTGCAATAACCATATTTGTATAAAGGACACTTTCAAGTGTTCCATTCATAAACATCCACTTCAGGTTCTTGGCACCCACGCGGAAGGTGTCGAGTCTCAGCAACAAACCGTTGCTAGTGTCATTGTTAGCTGAAAGCACGAGTCCTGGGCAAGCTGCACTAAAGATCGACCCATGTTGGCCCAAGTAAAACTTTTGCGCAGCATTTGTGTGGTCATCCTCGTTCGAGTTTAACATCATTCCATTGGCACATGAATTGTGATCAATGGATATTGCGTGCCTGCTAACTGTGTTAACAATCAAGAAAGGTCCCATTAAATGTTCAAAAGACTTTGACGTGAAAAGAGTGATTGCACAACCATATATGAGAAAATACCCCGGAATCAGTTTCAAAAACAAGTCAATGCCTACCTGATGAATCTGAGTCCATTTTTGATATCGCTCAACATTAAAATCAGATAGGGAAATTGCCGACCCAACAGCTGGTGGACTTGCTGCATCCCATTGCATTGTTTGAGTGCGAGTTGCATTCATATAATTTGAAGAATTATAAAGTTCATTATCATTGTAAGATTCTGGACTCGCTCGAAATGTAGATTCATTCGATGCTTGATTGTTTGCTTTATGCACAGGCTCCTCTGATGGAAGAGTAGTTGGTTGGCTTGTGGCAGATCGTCTTTGTAGTTTTGGCTTTCGACGTCGTTCTGCTTGGCTTTTGACCAATTCATATCTTTCGTTGTGGGAAGACGTTGTCTCCTCAGAAGACAAATCTGCTGCTCTCATCCTCCCTCCCAAGGCACCACTGATTGTGATGAATTTATTCTGACATTTGACGCTTTGGATTGCATCACCGACAAATGTCCACTTGTTTCTCTCGTCAGTATACTCGTCACTAGAAAGATACAACCCTTTCACACTTGAGCAGTCGCCATTCTGAATCGAAATGAAGTAGCCAGGACACGTTAAGCTTGAAATTGTCTGATCAGCCTCGTCGTAGACGAACTGCTGATTTGGGGAACCATAAATCATACCTTGCATTTCAAGAGCCATGCCATTTGTACACGTATTATCCGTGGTTCCAGTAACTCCGATTACAAGTTGAGTACGAGGATTCTGCAAGGCAAAGTATATGCTATTCATGTGCGCATCTTTTTCCTTAATTGACGAAATAGCCAAGTTGGGACATTTGGCATTTGTAATAATTCCTTGCTCACTGTCAATCATCCACTGCTGAAGTAATGATTCGTCGCTGGTTAAAAAAATTGCCGTTGAAAGCGACAAGGTGATTCCAGCGCTGCACAATCCATCCAAAGCCAGAACGGTGGTCAGAACTTTTGTGGGACAAGCCACACTAACAATGCGTCCATCATAAGTCATTTCAAACTGTTGACGCGGATTGCTGGGATCGCTTAATTGAGTTTCAATAGTCAATTCTGTTGCCGAGTCACAGTTAATATTGGGGCGCAGGCCTAGCGCCATCCCAGTAGAACTGGTAAGAGTGAACATTGGGAGGGAGGGGATGGCATATGCTGGCATTAATTCTCGGGATGGTAATTTCCCGTTTTGGTATACACAAGTACAGATATCCGCACCCTGGAGTAAGTTAGATGTAGAATCTTGATGATTGGTTGCCTGATTAGTGGGAGAAAATGATGGATGGTGGGTTGGGCTGAAAGTCAGATTAGGCCTGGAAACAACGGTCATGGAAATTTGTTCAGGGTAACTTGGAAGGCCTTGGCAAAACTTGAGACAACCATGATGCGTTGATTCAAAAGGGAAATCTTCATTTGCAGTGGAGGCAACAACAAAGGCAGTTTCAAGTCTATCAATGTTATCTTGACAGGATCCATTTACTGGATTCACTAGATCGAATCTAGAGGGGCGATCATCAATAACTTCTTGAAGAGTGAAACATGGTGTACGAATCCACTTTCCTCCGGCATTTTTGCAAGCTTCCTCCGATAAACTCAGATGCCACAGGCCTTTATTCTTGCATTCCATCGGAGTGTTTTTGTCACCATATGTCCTGGACGAATCAAACTAGATACATTAACAGCAACGACTGAGCGATTCATATGCAGCACTCTATAGCATCTATCAGAGAATTGAATCAACTTACATCATATCCGAGAAACTCGGAGTTGGTTGCAACATCCATACAGCAATATCCAGGCATTCTGTCTACACCCTTTGTCTCAATCAAGTCAGTAATTCCCTTGAGAGTCCCAATGGACATCTGGGAGCCAACTAAAAATGACATGCTTTCGTCACAAATGTGCATAGCATGTTTAGCGAGATCTCGATCCATTGCACTAGAAAGGCACTGTTGCCCACGCACTACTTCCATATCACCTGGGAATCCCGGGTGTAGCCCAACATCAAAACCTGGGTCAGTAAAGATTGTATCGAAGGTTTGATTGCGATTCGGATCCTCTCCAAAAACTGATGTCTGCATCAAAATCATATTGCTGCTTTTGGCACTCCACTCCTGGCTCCAAGCATTTTTGTTTTTAGTTTCGTGTGCCTCAAGTTTCTGTTCGAAAACACCTGCAGAAATTTCCACTTCCACAATATCAAGCACAAAATTCTGACAATGAACACTTTCAATGGAACCGTCCTTATTGATATTCCATTTTTGGAACGGTTGATTGATGTCCAAGGTGAATAGTATACTGTTGTTGTTCTCACAGTTATCTCCATCTTCCAAGCCCATGACGAGATTGGGATATTTTTCACTGTGGATTTTGAAAACCCCTTCTTCAACATCATCGCGGCTTATTGTGAACAACTGTCTGTCATTCCCATCAAAGTATTGAAGGGAAGCATAATATCCGCCTGAATAAGTATCTTGGTTCTGACAGAGGGCAAATTGAAGTTATGATTCAAGGTATATGTGATATGGCAAGCAATACTGGAAAACTTACACCTGAAAGTGACCGACGAGTTGCCAAATATCCTTCCTCATCCTACAGATGAAATGTATTATATGATAAAATCATGAGATCGCACATTGACAAACAAAACAGTAAAGTAAGATCAAACTTACATTCAAGGCAAGGAGATATTTCGCGTTCGTTTCAGCTGTCAAAACAATTTCTCTTCTTTGGAGTGTAGTGCCGGCAATTTCTAAACTACTGCTACTATCAACATGCCACCTATAACTTGATCCACCATTAACATGTATACCCCACACCATTGGAGTACCATGCGGATCAAATGCTACAGACACTTGCTTGAGACTGATATTATGAGCTCTTTTCCAGCCACCATCAAAACTTTTTCTGTAATACACATCGCTTCCAGCCGTCACTCCGTACACAAGAAAATTTATGCCGCTCATGTCATATGCGACGGCAACTTGAACAAGTGCTGGAGTGGAACTAACCTTTCGCCAACCCCCACCTACTCCAGTCCATCCTATCCTATAAACTACATCTCCATCACTCTGAACACCCCAAACTACCGACGTCATGGCATTTCCTACCTTCCCATATGCAACTGACACATTCTCTAGAGTGCCTGAAATTTCAGTCCATTTGGTTGTTTTAGGATATGGGCTGTAAAAAACCTTAGACTTGTCATTCACTCCCCATACTTCACATTGATTTATGAAACTTGGATTACACCCAACGGAAATGTGAGCGAGATAACCATCTATTCTATCCCACTGATTTGAACCGTACTGTCGATATATATCATCATCGTGGTTAACTCCATAAACCTCAAATGGTCCAGAGATATGATCAGCACCATACCTATAAGCGTGAGAAATCTGCTTGAATTTCCCGTTAACTCTTGTCCACCCGCCAGATGTACCGCGTCTGTAATATATCATGTTATCTTCCCTTGTTGCCCAAACTACAGGTGTATCTGGATAGTCTGGTTCGAATGCAACAGAAAGCGATAAGATAGGTGAAGATGAAAACCCAGGACCAACTTTCCAGTGCCCAGTATTGACACAATGCGATGCACAGAAAGGACCTTGAAAAGTACTGTCTGGCTGAGTTTTGTAGTTGCATCCAGATTCTTTAAAAATGTCAGAAGATTTTGTGTAACGAAACTTGTCTCTCCACTCGCCTGTTGAGATTTTACCATGCATTAGAGCCATCAGTGCGAGGGAAAACACATCAATCTTCATCCATCAAAGCAACACATACTTACACAAATTTTGATTGAAGTCTGTAGCACCTTTAAACATTTCCGTGAAGTCAGTTACGGCGGAAACATCCCAGCTATTTATATCTTGTTTAAATTTGGATGCACCCGCAAACATTCCACTCATGTCGGTTACCGCAGACACATCCCAATCATTGACTGGTTGGTTGAATTTTGATGCTCCTTTGAACATGTTTGTCATAATGAGAACGTTGGAAGTGTCCCACTTCGAAATATCCTGTGAAAAGTGACGTTAGTAATGTTGGCTCAACACCAAAAGACGCTGAACTCCAGAGCTCATCTTACCTCATCGAAATCGTCTTTTTCCATGAACAGCTCGTAAAACGAAGTTACAGTATCTTCAAACAACCAGTCTCCCATAGGCCATCCATAAGCACCTCTAACAGCCAAGCATTCAACACTTTCTTGCATAGTTTTAGACGCACACCAGTCAACAGCATATTTAAGGCTGTCGTATGTTGTGAAACGAATTGTTGACTTGAAAACAAAAAATACAAGGCATTAGGATCAATGAACAATTTTGCCACAGAAGTATACCCAAAAGTGGTGACTCACGTTGTCATCTACGCCAATTGCTTTGCCATTGTATGGATTAAGAAAATACCAATGAACTTTATTCAGATATGAAATATCATTGAACGAGCCATCTTCCACTTGAGTAATGGCTAGATTCCCACTTTCACGCCCACAAGCTAGATTTACAATTCCATTATCATAGAACCTCCATTTCTTCTTTTCATCTGAAATGCCCAACTTATCTTTTAGAACAAGTTTGATTCCTTCTAGACATTCAAACTCTTCTGGGCCTAAAAGGCTAATAACTTTACCGTCACACTCAGCGCTCTCGAGCTCGTCATTTTCGTTTAGCTTGAATTGTTGAAAAGGCAGTGATCTATCAAAGTTTTGCATAACAAGTGGGGTGTCAATGACGCAGTTTGGAACACTGAGCGCCTTGCCAGTGAGGGGATCCACTAACGAGAGCACCCGGTCATGTAGAGTTTCGGCTCCGTGAAAAGATTGCTCTTCAAAAGTACGAACCACAAGACCAGTATCAGCTTGCTGTCTATAATTGTAAGCTATTGGGAATTGTGTGTTTCTAAAGAAGACATCATTTTCGACATCAGCATCAAGAGCAATATCTGGGTTCCTTCTCATGGGATTCGGATGTGGATACACTGATGCATCTCGTTTCTCATACAATCGTTCGAATTGATTGATAAATTCTCTACAGGTACCAAAGCTTAGAGGCTCACACACAGCTGATAACGATCATAAAAGCAATGTTATGCACTACCAAGGCGCAAGGTTGACATATCCATACATGATATCTTATAACGCACCTTCACTGTTCTCCTCAGCAAAACCATCGAATTCGTCACCAACTGTCTCGAACTTTAACTTGATGGGGGTATTTACAGCTTCACACACTTGATCGATTGTAAGTTGGAAAGACTGTTGATTGGCCATTGAGCACGAGTCTTCATTTGGATCACAGGCAGAATGAAAATACTCTACAGAAACACGACACAAAGAAGTCAGACGTCAACAGTATCTATCCAATCCAAAGCAATGCAAGGCTTGTTCAAACTTACCAAGCACACTGATGCACTGGCCACGGTCACTGCTGCTGCTATTATCTACAAGAGCTCTAATGTCTTCTAGCTTTCCTCTAAGGTTTTGATCGAGGTTAAAGAGATTGAGATTTTTGGCAGAGATGCTGAATGCCCCATAGTCCTCGCTTCCCGGTGAAGTATCAATGTACCCTTTAGCAGTCAAAACGGCAAGATCATACTCGTCGATCTTTCTGACGCAATCAAACAGGACCTCACAATTGCATGCCATATCATTTACATCACAATGAGGGAGGCAGACTTCGCCAATGGCTTCTTGACGTAGCTGGTGCTTCAACATAACAGTCTCAAAATCTTTGGCGGATACAATAGTCGTAACCTTTGGCATATTGAAGCCTTTTCTGCCTTGGGACTTCACATGATTCCAAATACTTTCAGGGGCCTTGAAACGAAAATGTCCCGCATTATTGTCTGCCTGATCTTCAAGTTCGGATGATCATCTGTGCTGGAATGTAGCCTGGGGTTTTTCTTCTTGCTTGACGATAGCTTGGTAATGGTTGAAACGTCTACATCACTAAGTGTTTGGACGAATTCTCTTTATGCAATATAACATGATCGTGTAAGTAAAACCAGTAATATCGTTTTGAGACACAAGCAACAAATGTTAACATACCTGCTTAAGTCAGCGAGATCATTAAAAGCCTGAGATTCGATGAGGTCTTCAAACCCTGAATCTGGCATGTCCTGAAGGCTATCTGAATCAAACTCATTCAACGCATTGTCATTCTTAAGAGCTTGAGGAAGATTATCGACACCTGATATAATCTGTTTAGTCTCCTTGCTTGTGTCGACGAGGGATTTGATATCACCCACTGCAGCCTTAAGCGTTGCACCTGCTTTCTCCTTTTCTCCACTTAGATACTGATCCTGAATAGAACCAAGAGTTGCCGAGAACGAGGCAGCCATGCTTTTCAATTGCATAATGATGCTGGTAGGATTCTTTTTTGGGCCGCGAAGACTGCTCGAGATATCCTTTAGTTTCTTCATGTTGTTATTGAATGAGAAGTGATGATCATAACTATCTTCTTCAATAGTCTGCGCAGAGAGAGAGAGAGAGAGAGCTGGTAAGTGAACAATTGGCAGCAAACGATTCAGTCAATGACATTGCTGTGGCATACCTTGATGTCAGCATGCAAATCAGCTCTTACGGATGTAAGAGAGATGAGGCATAAAAGAACTACAAAAGGCAGACGCTTCCATGACACCACTTTCTTGGAACGGACAACCTTGTTATTGGTAGGCATGTTACAGCCAAATCCCCCAGACTGTTTATTGATCTCGACCATCTTATTATTTTTCTAGAGAATGATTCAGGTGTAAACGGCACAGATAAGAAGCAACTACTGGCAAGCAATCATACAAAAAGAAAGACCCACTTTGTTTTTTTTTGTAGTATTACATGCAGACATAGAAGTAGCCGAAACTTTGAAGATTGCGGCGGTATTGATAATCATGTTTGATTTACTTCACAACGAACGAGAGGATATGCCACGAATATCGTAAGAATGGAGCAGTGAATTCATATTCATATACATTCACAAGTGAAATTTTGAAAGGTGACGAAGAGAGGAGATGTTAGATGAACAGTAAACGACTGCACTTCATTGCATGATCATTCATCATAAGGCTTACCTATTGAGGTCGCAGCAATAATAAGTCACGGGACGTGAGCAGTGAGTTCGAGAGAGTGGCGATTGAAGATAAAGGATGATGAGAAGAAGCAACATGATGCGTTAAATGAAGACAAATGAATTGAGTTGTAGAACGATCTGTCGAGAAAGCTTACCTGTGTTGTTGTGCTGTTGTGATGATTCTTTATTCCAGATGAGAGAGATGCGAGTTTCGGGAGAGCGTAGAATTCCAAAACACAATGGCGTCGAGGAGCACGAAGTATTGAGTATAGACAAAGACGCAGGATCGTTAGAATCGATAGATGATTGCATAGTCATCCATCGAAGCCACAAACAACCCGCAGCAAGCCACATCAATCATCATGTCTTCGACACCGGCCCGGTTCATATAAGATCGTCGACGAAACAAAATCAGCATGAATAGGCCCCCCTTGTGTGATGTGATGAGTGCCATGGGATCTGTTGGGGGAACCGCGAAAATTGATTGTTGATATATTTCACGGGAAACGTGACGGGAAATGGACATGTTAAGTTGCAATAGTTCCGAATTGACTTTCTATGTATGAGAAATAGTTATATTAATCTAAAAAAGTCTATTTCAACAGTTCTAAAAAATATCTTTTATTTTTATTACTTCCCGTAAAATATATTTGTCTCACATCACCGTGTAAACCTCACTAACGTGGTATGATACTTTCCCGCCAGAA
>JALLAY010001303.1:0-10849 GCA_036939635.1 Cyclotella baltica
TCAAATCTTGCATTGAAATCATGCAAAGGTAAGTGAAAAGGCACAAGACTTGAAACAGGATGTTTCTATTTTTGTCATTGGAAGACTTGTGTAAGCTTCGAGTAAATCCAATTGCTCCAGTGAATAATTGCAAAACACCTACGGTGATGCTGATTCCAGGGAAGAAAATAACACCATAGACACCTGGCATAACAGGTTGTGGCAATGGTCCTTGTCCAAACTTGTTTGAAATGTATGATCCAATTGCAAGCTGGGTGAAACCAGCAAGCATGAACAATGCATTGTAGGTTCTTGCTCTTCCACGGAAGTAGAGCCCTGATCGATGTTCAGGTTTGCCTTTTTGGATAGCATGCATGGAAAATGCCATGAATCCAAGTGAACCAATAAAACCAATCGCATAGGAAATCAGTGCTAGGAAGCTCATTGCACCAATGAACTTGACATCTGTGGTTGTGGGGTTGTATTCCATAGGGATGAAAGGATTGGATTCAGGATCTGACATGCTTCCTTTTACAAGCCCACTCAATCCTGCAAGAAAAGGTAACCAGGCCATCTGGATAGTGCCAACTGCAATGGAAGTGAGTGTTGAGTTTCCTACATCCATAACGGCAGCCATGTATCCAACAGCCATGCACACAGTGCCAAAGAAGCACTGCACTACTGCGGCAATGAGATTAGCCAGAGGTAGTCCAGAGTTTACTGTTGGGTTACCTGCGAGTGATACAATGTCTGCAAAAGATCCAAAGGAAGCGCATAGACCCAGAAGAAGTAGGAGACCTCCATACATGCGATAGTCTGCCTTGAGACGTTCTTTGCCAGCAGATGGAAGGTTACTAAGATGTTTTTCAGTCATAATGGCGTCGTTGGTATTGGAAACTTCAATGTTTGATTGATTCATGTTGATTTTATTCTTGAGTTGGGATTTGTTTATTGAATGAATGAATTGACTTTTTGATTATTTTTATGAGCCTTTCAATCCATGCTTTCGATCTGTTTCAAACTTGGAGATGGTGCCAGTAGGTACAGGTGTAAGTGGATGTCGTCGTCGAAACGTGGTTGGCTCGGCCCGGGCATTTTTCTTTTGTTGTAATGAAAAATTTGAAAGGTAAATGGTTCCGTTCTCTAGGATTATTTGTGCTACAGACGGAATCTTACCTTTGACTCCTATTAGTTTGATTCTATCGACAAGATGCGCCCCCTTCATTACTAACATCACCTCGGTTGCACAGGCTATCTTGCCGGACCCAATCAATCTGTCCAGGCAAGACACGAGGAAGTGGAAGAATTGATGAATGCTGCGATGCGTTGCGTCTTTGAGTATTAAACCCAGAACTAAGAGACAAATAGGAGTGAGGTACAATTGTTCTCTGGGTCATGAAAAACGAACTTTTCTTTTGCTTACATATGAATATGATTCTCAACGTAGTACAAGTAAAATAATACGTAAATTATTAATGAATTAGATTTCTCAATCTGAAGAGCTTCTTACATGTACAATAGACCTCTTTAAATTCAAATTCAACTTAGTAAATCGTGTTTATCTATTCTATAGTAAGTAACAAGTGACACGGAATATCTTTCTTTGGCTGTATATCACCGCAGCGGTCATGACCAGGAAGCCGCACAGGGAAGTAACACTTATTAAGCACAGAGGCCCCTTCATCTACTAGGAAGTAGGAACAACCCGAAATGTGGATTGTGGGAACCTCAGAGTAGACGGACTCGCTTCGCCATGTTAGATCGTTTCGTCAGAGCTATGCCGGATTGAGACCGATACTCACTGTACTTTGCCATAATGTCACGCGTTGCATCGCAATGTATTCTATTCCAGCTATTGGAGGTCGACGATACATGTTCGCTGGCACTCAAGGCCGAATGCATCTGTTGTAGCCATAACTTCCTATCGATTCCTGAGCCCTCACCAAGACTAACAAAATCACGTTCTAGCAACGCACGATGTTCCGGTAGAAGCTCTGTTGGATCCACTAGCATCATCTCTTTAACGAGATCGATGATGACTTTATGCTCATTGGTTGTCATTCCATCAAGTTTCCGCAGGTGAAGTCTTGCATTCCTGTAGAGCCATTGTCGATGTGTGATGTTCAGGAGATGTTGAATAAAGTGACTGGCCCAAGTCCGAATTTTCCAGTAGGATTGATTTCGCTGGAGATAACTGAGTTGAAGCTGACACAGCGACTTTGGGACACGTCCTTCAAGTAGACAGTCCCAACCAAGAGCATCAATGTCTTGTGCAACGACGCGCAGCTCGGGATATGGACGACAAAGATCTGTCATGGTGGCAGATCCTCGATCGAGAAGATAGGACTCGATGGCATCTACAAGGGAACAATCCATGTGGGACTTGTCTAAAAAGGAAATCAGCAGAGCGGTGGACTCGTGGAAAAGTTCAGTTCTCCCGTCATCCAGACACTGTGTGATATGAGTGGTGGACTCATCTGGTTGCCCACAGCATTGACACACATTCTCAATGTCCTCTGTCCACTTGGACAGCTGTCTATTGGACCCACTGAAGTGAGAGACCAGTTTGGTTATCCAAACCCGAAACATCTGCGGGTATGCGTCCATAGCAGTGGCGAGGCCATCCCAGTAGATCAAGTCGAAGTTAGATGCAGACACAATTCCTCTCCGATCAAAGAGTTCCTTCGCCTCATCCTGACCCCAGGTGCAATAGATAGCTTTTTTGATGGAGGCAGTTACTTTCTCCCCTCCCACCAGAATGCGAAAGCTCTCGAAGGGAAATCGTGAGGAGATGAAAGAGTCAGTGCGAACGGCATTTCTCAGAGCATCTTTGGCAATTTTATCGGCGTAGACATTGAGCTTCTGGAGTAATGTTAGTGAGGACCAACTTGCCACGTCATCCTGATGACTTAGGACATGCTGATAGGGAACGGTGAATGGGAGAGTGGCGAGGACGGTCCGGAAGCATCTAATCAGATCTGCCTGCGTCTGTGCCTCTTTAAGGGAGCGTGTGCAATTATTGGCGTGTATGACAACGCCCATATTATCGCTGGCCAGCAAGGGGGAAGTGGCCTTGCAGTGCAACAGTCGCGATGCAGCCCACAAAATTAAAACTGCCTGAAAACCACCTAATAACTCTCCACGATAGTTGCTGGCGGTGTCCTTGTTGGTGCGCTCAGCAGCACTGAAGAAACCCATGCGTTGAGATTCGGTGCAAAAGATGACACCCCCACCGGAGCATGATGTAGGATCTAGCTGATCCATAAAGGAACCATCATGTACGATAACGAGGGAACCACGAGCCAGTGCATCTACGATCCAGGCACCATCACCATCTAGATCAAGAGTTCGCCAAAGACCTCGATTCGGGAGGGTCATAAGCACGTCTCTGACACATGTTGGTTCCGCTGGTGTAGTGTCTAGTGGAAGTGGAGACACTGAGTGGATAGTGTAAGAGTCTGCAGTAATCTGAGTCACTGAGGCGAGATACAGCAGATGACAGTTATTGTTAATTGGCATGTCAGTTTTTCTGTAGACTACCCCATTCCTGGTGGCCCGTCGTTCGACAGTGGGAGAGTAGAGAGTCATTTCTTCTGTGAGAGACGTTTTTGCCACGAGACATGTGCGATTGTGTGTTGTATACCAAATTGTGGCATCATAAGGTAGTCGGAGAAATCTGCCTAGAGGTGGTGAAAGGAGCAGGGTGGGGGAAGTAATTCGTTTCAGGGCCGCGAGCCAGATTTGAAAATCGGAGGCGGTTGGTTGCTCGAGTGGAAACACCATGGTCGAGGGAGTCCCACTTTCACGCGTCAGCAGCTCTTTCCTTACACTACAGCCATCACTGTGAGTAAGATGGGAAAGAAGGAAGACGTTCTTGTGCTTTCTGACTCTATTGAAGGGCTTCCACTCTGAGGCCGGTAGCAGTCTCGTAGCCACATCCATTAGTGTATTATCCCTCTCACGAACATATGGGACGTCGTACGTGTCATCGAACTCCAAAGTGACACGAAAACAATGCAGGTATTCCCAAAACACTTTATACCAAGTATGTGTGGCGAGACACTCGAAAGTGTCATAACTCCGAAGGAACACATTGCCAGAGAGGCCGGTTTCTATCTGTAGTCGTTCGTATGCTTCCCTAACTACCAAGCCGACGCCTTCGCCCACGTTCCAATGGCGCTGCAGCCAGCTCAACGACTCAGCAAGCTTTTCCAGAGACATATTCGGCAAGCCGAGACCCTGGAACCGCTGTGGAAGCATACGCCAGCCTTTGGTGATGTTCCTGTTGATTCCGAGGGCAGGGAGGCATTTAAAATAGAGGTCCTGGAAGGCATTTTCAACAACTGCAGGCTTATCCATAATTGGTACCAAACCAAACTTGAAGGAAGGCTTTGCCTGGGACAGGAACGATTTCCAGATATCTCTTGTGCTCAGTCTGCTTCCAGTGACCTTGTTCCGCCAATCAATGCCTTTGTCAATCATCTTTATTAGTTGTCTACTACGTCGCTCTCTGGCAGTCTTAGGAGGAGGAGTGGAGTCAGGGGAGGTAAAGACACCTAGTGTTTCTCGGGCCTCTGTTACGTCTACCAGTTCAATAGCGACATCTTCTCCAGCATGCTGAGGTATTACCATGATGTAGTTTGGCAGCTCCCGAAGTCTGCGTAGCCTTGCCTCACCCCGAATGAACTTGTAAGATAGCAAATACCAGAAACACTTCTTCTCCTTTAACATGCCACCGGTAGCCTGTAGTAGCAAGCCCCACAAGTACATGGCCCGTTGTTTCCGATGCAGAAATTCTATTTCAGAAATGGATGGGTCGCTACACATGTGCAGCAGATCGCAGTCATCAACATATAAGATTGCCGCTATGGTGAATATCAGTCCCGACCAAGCCATGTTAAACTGTACCCCATGTCCATTACGTCTGTAGGCACCAAGAATCAAGGCACTGATGACTTGCCATGCTGATGGGGCACCTCCGCTGCCCTGACCTAACCCATGAAAGTAGCTAGAAAGGATACCAGCAAAACCTTCCTCGTCTCTTTTGTATCCAGTTTTCAAATGAAAGCACATTTGGCACATGCAGCCAAGATATAGGAGAACGTGCATGATTGGGATCATATGGGCCTGCAAACCGATGCTTGTAACGGTGTGATTGGCAGCGTCGTAACATTGCTCAGCGTCCACGGAGTCCATTGCCGACACCCAGTGTAGTGTATTGGCTCGATCAAAGAAACCCATTTGTTTCATCATTGTTCCATCTGTTGTATTTTTACCACTTGTGGCAATCTGCTCCACTGGAATCAGCTGGTGTCGTCGGATATTCTCCATCATACGTCTCGCAAAGATCACCTTTAGCCACCAATTGAAATCTGCCTCCAGCAGGCATATAGCTCGCAGCTTGTCAACGAATATATTGCCAAGAATTTTCTCCAGCAGTACCGTGAGTCCGCTTTTCCATCTCTCGAGAGGTAGGCCCCATCTGCTGGCAATATTCATAGATTCTACGTGCAGTGTGACGAGCTCCGGATCATCACTAACTGCGATGTAGTGGCTGAAATGACGTCCAGAATCAGAGGATGAGGTTCTCTCGCGCGCTGAGTGCCAAAAGCTGATGAAGTCTTCAACGGTTACGGGATTGTCAGATTGTGGGCTGTCACCAAACTCCAATCGAATAAAAGCAGCCTCTTGTAATAATGCTACCAGCGCTGGATCAGTTCCTTCTGGAAAGATGTATGTACCGTCCAGGATACGTAAGGCTGCATCAGTGTCGGCGAGGTGCCCGAGATCTTGAGCAATTTGTCCTTCGGTGATCGAAGACCTTGCTCCAAGGCGATATCTGGCTCCAATTCTGCTATTAACAACCCTAACTATATCCTGTACAATAGACCTCTTTAAACATTCGAGTAAATATAGCACTCGAGACGAACACCAAAACGCCGAAGTATTTACTATAAGGTATATGAATAAGCACCACACCCTGTAATCAGTGGGTTGTTTGGGCACCACAAGATATAAGTGATGTGACTTGATCCACAATAAACCAGAAATCACTTGAAATGGGTTCATATTTGTCTGGCTCAGGGCCATCCTCTTTGATAAACTGTGATGTTGGTTGTTCAGACTCATAACGGGACACAACGGAGAACTCTTCACTTATTGAATCACGAGACAATGTACTTTTTGTTTTGGAGATATTGAGCTTCACTTCAATCGGGGTACATTTTGCACCAACAACATGTTCTGATGCGATTTGGCTTGATTCCCTTCGGTCTAATTCAAATGGCGTCATGTCATCTTCGGTGTCGGAGCTTTCTTTTTGGCCAGTTGGTCTCTTTAGTGTTTGGGTTTGTTCAGATTTATTCTCTCTTGTCTTCTTCGATTTCCTAACTGCCTGATCAGATTTCGAAGAGCTCCTCGATCCAGTTAAATCTTGTTCCCAGGATGAATATTTATCTTGCAAATCAAGGTAAGAATTGGATGTACAAATATCATAATCTGCGCTATCATACACGAAAACCTCATCATCACTATCGCATTCACACCCGATTGGAACGAATTTATATGCAGGACTGATCACGCCAGGAAGTGTGAAGGAATCAGACGTTGACAATGGAACATCCATTTCAACTATTGAAGGAGGTTTTCTGCCCACGTATTTCTTCATGGGGCAATTGCTAGACAACGAATGCCGCCTTGACGGCTCTGGACTTTGCCATACGCCTCCCTTAACTTGTGCTGGATTTCTCAGAGTAGGTGATAGCGTACGCAATACCGCCTTACTGTTACTGGGTGCACGTATCTGAATTGTTGAGCTCGAAGAAATCGACCCTTTCGTTGAACGACTTCGTTTCCAAGGGAGCATGTTCTTCACGGATATAGATTTTTCAACGCATTGAGAACCAACAAACATTGATTCTGGCGGATTGAATGCTTCGAACCTACGCGGTATAGGAGTGATCAAAAGCCCATTGTTTATGTACGCGGAAGAACAGTCTGATGTCTCTTCATCCGTAGAGACTTCCACGGATCGATTGTCTAAAACCACATCGAAGAAGCGAAATTGATTGGTACTGGTGGTAGATTTAGCAATGCCACACTTTGTTGTTGTTCTGCGATCAATACACTGTTTGAACGAGCCATTTTGATCTGTCGATGATGCATCTTTCAGCTTAAGATTTCTTCTGAACAGCTTCATTGAGTACCCTACCATGCTTACTATTGTTTGTTGTTCATAATGCCACTACGACCTCGTGACATCATCCCGCCGTGTGCTCCAACAGAGAAATAAGTCCTAGATTGTGCAATGGCATAATACTTGACCAGCTGTTGTAGGATGATCACTCTCGCTTTGTATTTGTAATTAATTCGGTGCGCGAGAGTTCTTTACACTGCCATACAATCAAGTAGCAAGTGGGGCATTCACTGTCATCGAACTGACGGTCGATCTCTCTGATGATTTTGATGTGAGTAGAGCTAAATGAATCCAAAAGATACCCATTCAAAATGAAAAAAATGGCGCCAAATGTGGCTCTGACTGACGACGGCCAGACATGGTGGCAGGAAAAAGCGGGAAATTATGTTTATGAGCCTCACTCTCACACCCCCGCATCTCAAATCTCAACTCCCAACTCCAAATCCTCAACAACCATGGGACGAAAGAAACGCCCCGCCGCCTCCCAAAGCCATGAAATCCCCCCGGCACCCCCCGCCCCTCCCACCACCGCCCAATTCGACGCCTATGGCCGTCCCCTCCCCCCTCCCATGCCACCACCGCCCGACCAAGCCGAAGAAAATATCGAAGCACCTCCCTCAAAACGCCCACGCGATAACGAAGAGGAGAGCTATTTAGTCAAAAAGTACCGGCCCGATTCTTATTATCGCTCCATTGAAGCGTTCACAAAATATACCAAGGCACATCGTATGTTTGACGCCAGCTACGTTCGATGGACGGGGGGCGGTGAAACGGAAGAAAAACCGCACGTGTTTGGAATTCGAATCGCCGGAACCTTTCTTTCTTGGGGTAGAGGAAAGACTCGTGATGCTGCCATTGATGCTTCGATACGAGCGGCGTTTGCACTTGTGGCAGCTCATGGATATGATGATTTTGCCCTCACTGACGATTGCTTTACGGAAGAACCGGTTGCTAGTGATTTATTGGCACCGATACCGCCTCCACCGCCCCCTCCTCCACCATTGCCCCCGGGGATGCCGCCGCTACCTCCGGGATTTGTCGCGCCGCCAGGTATGCCTCCTAATTTCGCCTTGCCCCCGCCTCCTTCGGCGGATATGTTGATTCCTCAGCCGGCGGCACCCAAGGCGGAGCTTGCGGTTGCGTCGGCTGTGGGAGATGGGGGGATTTCATCTACCACGGCGATTGGTGCAAATGCTTCCAAGCCAATTTCTTTGGGATTGCCTTCTGCTGCTGCTGGGACTACTGCATCATCTTCGGGTGATGCACCAAAAAAGAAGGCGAATAATCAATTGGTGTTTTCAGGAGAAGCGTTGGATGAAGAAGGTGAGGAAATGTCAATGGAAGAAGTTAGGATGCGTGTGCCTAGGTATTGGAATATGATTACTAGGGCATTGGAGAAGAAGAAGGAAGAGTCATCAAACAATGGGGAGAAGAAAAATGAGTAAGTCTTT
Source organism: Cyclotella baltica (assembly GCA_036939635.1). NCBI lineage: Eukaryota > Bacillariophyta > Thalassiosirophyceae > Thalassiosirales > Thalassiosiraceae > Cyclotella > Cyclotella baltica. The sequence continues at coordinate 8,626 of JALLAY010001303.1, forward strand.
TTGAAACCTGACTTGGATTGTAACATTTGGGATTGTTCGATAGCAAGATAAAGTTTGAGGGGAAACAAAGATTTGGTGAGTCAAAAGCTTTCGCTGTGTCAACAAAGACACATTCACAACTTGGATCTCTTCTACTTTTGGGAACCCAGCCGAGAGTACATTCGGGCATCAAATATTATAAATCAGTCGTTAGTNTGATCTCTTCTACCTTTGGGACCCCAGCCGAAAAGTACATTTGGGTATCAAATATTATCAAAAAGTCTTTAGTGGGGGGAAGCAATGCAGGTATGTTTAATTATCCATAAATCAGAGTAAATGAATTGTCAATTTGATTAAATACTTTTGACTACTTGACATTTGAGCTGAAATGAAGTCATATCTTTGACAGTCCTTCATGCTGAAACATTCTTGTAAGAAGTGATTATTCATGTCCCATTTTATTTATTTTCATCTGTTCATCCCCCTGCAAACTGTGTCCAAAGTAAAGCCGTTTTATTTTGACTGTCAGGGAAAAAATAATCTGCTTTCCTGATTCATCTACACGTCACACATTAGATATCTAGGAAAGGGAGTGAATCATCACCTGATGAAATATTTTAGAATTTCTTCCTTCAGGAAACCGTCAATACACTCACTTATTAGGCAGTGTTAGGTTTGGAGTGAGGCGAATTGTAGTTTGCGAACTATTCATTTTGACTTGCCTTCAAGCTCATCTTTTCAACTGTTGTAAATTAATTTGGGTGACAGCAGGGAAATAACTTTCATTATCTCTCTTTGTATCGGAAACTTGAAGGCCACTTGCTTTGAAGCACTCTGATTCCTGGATAGCATTTTGACACAGACCTGACAAATATTGAATAGATAAAATTACTGACAGTGAACAACTTCACCTCAAGGCAGCTTTTCTATTAGCTCACACACATGCATCCTATCACTCCTTCCAAGAGTTAAACTGCAAATACTCCGCTTCATTATAAAGGGCAGTGTATCAAAACACGAGAGTAGATTTCTCTTCAAGATATTGGAGCACCTAAGATATGGTTTGGTGTCATTATGGTATAACACTAGTACCATCATTACATCCATGAAATTGTGTTCAATACAATTCAATACACCAATTTTCAATCATTTTCACTTACGTTATGTTGGAAACGAAACTTTCTGTATTAGATGATGTTTCGTTTCATCTCCTTTTTCAACTTTTCCATCACAGGAACTATTCATGTGTACTCCAGCGGTTCACTTGCCTCAGACATGTAAACAAAGAAAGTCACGACAACCAACCTTGTCACAATAATTAGAAATAAGAATATCAGCCCTTTCAGTCGCAACACCAGCAAGCTAATTTTTTGGCCTGTCACTAATCTTGTCTCTCTTTATTGGGTATCCTCAAGCTTCATAGACTCATTAAGTTCATAGTCGCAACTAAAACAAGGACTTGAGGGTGAGAATTTATCATATTAATTCTATTCAGATGCCGAGGATGTGGTCGTGCAGTAATTTGATATCAACAAACCATCCATCATTGAGGCTCGTTAATAGTAATCATTCAAATCATATTTAGGATCATATATCGTTGTGATACGTGCACTATTATTATCGACTTATCATCAGATTGGGAAGATTGGCATCTTCTAGCTTGTCAATGTAGAAAATAATAATCTTCTCTTAATTTCTTGCTCAAGATTGGAGAAATAAAAATTCTCAATGGAACAAGAGAACAAAAAAGAAGAAAAATCAACCTGTGTTCTGGTTTCCTATAAACTATAAGATTAATGTTACAGTTGCTTCACCACCACTCTTAGACTTTGCTCTAATGGTGGCCATGCATTTATGATGTCACGTGACCTACTGGGCCGAGGGGTGTGTGTTACAATACAAAAACAAGCTATATCTTGCAATTTTTGTTGATTCTATAGACGTGTAATAATCAATTCATTACTGAAGACTTTTCGTTGATTCTATTTCTTAGATCAAATTTTATCTTTCACAAACTTGTCTAGAAAACAATACCTCTTAATAATTGCTGACTACCATAGCATGCTCATGAATCAGCTGACCAAAGAACAGAAGTTTTGCCTAAGTTTACGGAAGTTCATTTATTTTACCCAAGTTTATTCACCTCCGTCCCACACCAATTGGAGGTTAGCGCGTAGTGGATGAGTGAATACGCCCTGGATGGACAGCAAGGGCGCCCGGGGCACAGATTATGCCCGTTTGCGCG
>JALLAY010001304.1:0-10815 GCA_036939635.1 Cyclotella baltica
TTTAGTAAGGTGATGAACCACACAATATCCTAACTGGTCTAGAACGTGTACATACCTTTCGATAAAAAAACGTACATTCTCAATCCGGTCTTGAAAAGATATGAACATTTAAGTGAATACTTATTCAGTGTGTTTTCTACTCTCTCTTAGTTACTACCTACAAAACGGTGGGTCCAGATATTAAAAGGGGGGCAACCCATCAGAAAATAGTGAGTGAGCCAAAGTTTTGTTGAAAACGAACATACCTTCAGTAACATGCATACGTTTTAAAAACCAGTCTAGAAAAATACTCACATTCTAGATTGTAAGGTACTATGTACGCAAATGCCATTTATAGTCATCAATAACTCTAAGTGTGTCTATGTCTAGAGCCATTTGATGGGGCCCCAGACAAATAATTATAACTTATAACTATGAATTATCTATCTAGTTGCTTTTTGATTGTAAAGTAAAATTATTTATAATAATTAAAACTGATTAAATAGATGTTGTAGCCAACAATCACGTTACTGCGTGGGATTGATCAATTGGGGGGTCGATCTCTTGAATTGGTTGAAAACACCAATTGGATAAAGTTTTTGACCATTAAATTTAGGCTGTCATGATTGAGCAATGAACTTTTCATTCTTGGTGTGATCTGTTGAAGTTACAGGTGAACTTCACATTGATATTGAAGTTACAGATGAACTTCAAAGTGATTTTGGTACCGGTACCAAAAGGTATCCTTGGATCCTTGTCCTCTGTCAGTCTGTTTGGACACACAAAACATCATTGGGTTGATTTGACTTCAGTAATCAGTTTCATGTCTCATGATACCATTATTACTCAGGGTGATGCCGTCATGGTACCATGCATTTTTGACTAGTTCCTACATAGAAAAATGTGCCAAAAGGGCCGAGATAAAAGGCTCAATGGGCCCATTATTGAATTCTTGAGAGCCCTATAATAAAATTCCTAGCGGTCAATAGTGCATAATAAATATTATACCTTAATGACCAATGAATTCCAGCAAACTTAATCTGTCATACACAATGAAGTGATTGGGTAAGACCACATTACTCATTCCTCTTCTTATGTCCTGATTCTTTACTATCACTGTAGCTTACTAGAGAGGGCTGGGTCTCACTCAGATGTTAATTTCTAAAGAATCAAATTAGAATTTTATCCTACTGCTGGGCAGTCTGGTTGAATACAAGGGACTGTGCAGCAGAAAATATGCTGTTTCATCTCTAACGACACTTTTCACGCTTTTGTATTCATAAATTGCTTAATACAGGGGTCAGCTGTTTTGCATGAACTTTTTTGCATGTATTCTCCTTTGCACCCCTTCACATATATTGGGTTGCCAAGGTAATCATAACAGACAAACTTGGTGTTGGTCAAAAGTCGTTTCATGATTATTTACAGAAAATTTCTGCACAATAGTCTGTTAATCACGATGAAGAATCTTATATCAAGTCTATTTACCAAATGCAAAACAGTATGCAATACTTACCAACAAAAACATCATTAATATAGAGTCATCTGTATCCTTTGACCGGATCGTCATCTAAGCCTGGATTCATACAGCATATTTCATTGTGGTTATGTGTGATGCACTTCTTTCATAAGTTTGGGGTAATCTACATTAGAACTAATGTTCATTGAATCATGGCATGTGAATCTTCTGCTCATTTTAACATAATTAAATGACAGCAATCTCTGCAACTTGTTCCAACAACTATGCCAATTACAACAATTATCCTTGCTAACCAACCACACCACCATCTACAAAGACCATTGGTCACAAGCCTGTAGTAAGGTGACCAAAAGGCTTTCGTAGGGCAAGGGCGGACAATGTCACATGAGACCATTGTTAGTTAAGGTGATGACATCATAGTACCATGCATTTCTTCTAGTTCCTACACAGGGAAAGGTGCCGAAAGGGCTGAGACGAAAGACTCACAAGGAGCCCATTATTGATTCTTTTGGAAACCATATTGAAAACCCTAGTGTCAATGATGAACATTGAATATCATAAAACTTAATGACCTAATGAATTCTATCAAACTTAATCTGTCACACAGCATTGCATATGTATCACAAACAATTGATTTGGCATCACGCCTTTCTTTTCTTTCCAGAAAGAGCACCACTCTTATTAGCCATCACTGCAGCCTTTTCTACCTTAATAGCATTCTCCTTTGCACCCTTGTACCTCGCCACAAAAGTATCAATCTTGAACTTTCTCTTACACCCAGCATAATTCATATACCGAATCTTACCAAAGATGGGTCTTTCTTTCCAACCCATATCGTGTATTCCCATGATGGACCAGCCTACGCCTACAAAACCATTGGGGTCGTTGCCATCATAGGCATATCGATCATTGAAGTATTGTGCAGTTGCTAATGCGTAGGATGGAGAGGTTGTCCATTCCAATATCTTTTTGGCCCAGTACATCCTCATCTATAGTGCAAATGAAGTATGTTCAGCTCAGAATGAATTTGATGCAAATCAGACAACAAATAATCAACTCACAAAACCATGCAACCCCCCCTCCCGAACCAACTGCAACTGTCCCGCATTCCACAAATCATCATGAGTCTCACCCCTCTCCAACTCTTTCCAAGTGTACAAATGCTCCCTTTCGTCACTAGCGTGTAATTCCAAACTTTCTCGAGCCCAATCCGCCGCTCCATCAAGTGAATCATACCCATCTGGAGTGTAGTATACAAAATTATCCGATAGTTCACGTCGTACTACACCTTCTTCGATAAAGGCTGCGGTGCCATTGGGATGCTTTTTGAGAGAGCGGACCGAGAGTGCAAGAGTTTGAAAGGAGATTTGACCGTGGTTTATGTAGGGTGAGAGGTTGGTGCAGACTGAGGCGTAGTTGGGATCATTACGCAGGGAGTCAAAGTTTTTGCTGCAGGGCAAAACAAGGTCAGATTCAAATGTAGGTTGCATAGGTAATTGTAAGAACAGCAAGTACTCACAGACCCTGTTGTGTAGAAGTACAAAACTCCTTCCATCGTTTCATAGCCACCTCATGACCACCCCTCATCCCCTGCACAACACCAACACTATCATCCAACTCCATAAACTCTTCATACATCTTCCAATCATGCTCCTCCTCACTCATCTCAACCTCACAATGCTCATTCCCCACAAATTCTGGAAAAGAACAACAATACCCACCAAATACATTATGTATCTTTGGCCTCAATGTCCTAGCTCCCACCTCACGCTTGGGAGAGGCAATCCATACCGGGACAATGTTGTGTGCATCTACTTGATACAGTGGAATATTTGAGGATTCTAATAGTGGAGCACATTGAGTCTCGGTCCATTGACGTGGAGTACGGAGGGGTGACATGTCGGTGATTAGGGCTATAGCTTCTTTGGATAGAGCGTGTGCGTGGATTGTGGTTCCTACTTCTTCTCTGGAGGGGGGAGATAGTATGTCAAATTCGACATTTTTCTCACTAAGTTCTTCAGAGACTACCTTCAATCCATCCAGTAGAAACATTCCATGACGTTGAGTCAAACTCATTTCGGTAGGGTTTGGCGGAGAACCATCCTCTCCCTCGCTAGGTTGAACATTCGGCGGAGGAGGCAAAGTATAAACCACACGCAGCGGAACAGAATGCTGAATGGCTACAGATTGTGCAAACAACAATGCCCAATTGTCAATTGTGCGACAATCACGAATCATCCAGTATATAACGCAGGGATGCTTGAGATCGTCAGTGGAGCGAGGGAGGGGTGTGGAAAGTGACAATAGTTTGGTTCGTGTGGGATCTATGGAATTGTTTGGGAAGAGTGTGGTGGGTGCATGGGGGACGGTTGGGTCGTTCTTTTTGGATTTTTTGGACATTTTCTTTTTGGGAGCGTTGTTGTTGTTTGTTGATAGCTGTTGGGATAGATTGCGGAGGAGAGGGGAGTACGAACGATGATTTACTGGGTTCAATGAAGGTGGGGAATGGGTGACGAATGCAATTGATTTGTAGGGCGACGATTGGAATGCAGTTGTGAGAGTGGGGCGGTAAGATAGAAAGGATGAAGACGAAGAGCAGAGGGCATACAGTTGAAGGTGTCGGCGCATTGCTCTTCTTCAGTTGTTTTGTGGTTGTCCCCAAGTTGTCCCAACGGAAGAGCCGTCAATGTTGTCGTTGCCATTCGCCACATGGTCGCGTTGTTTTCGTCGTCACTTCTCACTTCGTCACGCCCGCCGCGCCGGCTTGACACAAAAATGAGTCAGTGACACTTTTCCCGCTCAAATTTTGGCGCCAAATGCCACTCCGGTCAGGACTCCCAATTGATAAATTCAACGCCCGCCAACAGTCGACGAAACAAATTCACAAAACCATGATGGCATTCCGTTGCCATTGCCGCTTCTCCACATCCTGACCAACCTCTTGCCTTTCTCTCTCGGTGTCTGGCCATAAATCTTCACTATACATCCTTAAAAACAGAAGCAGCCCACAATGAGAAAACTCCTCAAACAACGCTGGATAGCCATCATCCTCTTCCTCCTCGGATCACTCCACCTCCTCATAATTCATCAAACGTACCAACCGAATTCATACGTTAAAACTGAAACCAATGAGTTTTATCTCCCAGACGAAGACGGGGATGTTTTGTCGAACGATGAAACGCTTTCACCGCCTACGCGAATTGTGGTTTGGGGAGAGCGTGAATCGGGTGCTGATGCTGTAGTGCAGGTGCTGAAAGATGCTTTTGATACAAATGTTTCGAGGCAGGGGCATATTGCTCGTGATTCGTTGTTAGATGAGCAGGAACTAGAGTCACTGTCGTCACAGAGGGATATATTATGGATTGTAGTTGTTCGATCTCCATGTGAATGGGCTGAGGCAATGATACAATTGAAACGAGAGGGATGTGAAAAAGATCACATATTGCAGAATAATCGAGGCTTAATAAAGTGTCCTGTACAAGGGAGTGGTTATAATTTCGAATGGGAAGTAAGTCGACGTGATGAAGATGGAGAGAATATAATACCCAGTGGCAAACAACGCACAATAACGTATCAAAGTTTGTTTGAGTTGAGACGGCGGAATTTATCAATTATGCAACAAGTTATGGAGTTGGTGCCGAGGCATGTCAAGATTGTACGTTTGGGTGAATTTGAATTGAACCCCCATGCTCTTGTCAAGGTAAGTTGATATATATCATCAAAGGACATTGATAACTCATGTACTAATCATATCTATCAGGATTTGGTTAAAGAATATCAAGACTTTCCACTAAAATCAAACTACGAACCAATCCCAGTAAACATAAAGCCACCTCCATCACTGTGCATGACAAAATCTAAATGGAAAGAGGCACAAAGTTTGATTGACTGGAAAATTGAGGGGTATTTCGGACATCATTCTTGGGATTGTCACTTGTGTCATGATGACGAGATGGATTCTGATCAAGATGACGTTGAGCCGCCGTCAATGATATATTTATTAGGTAAGGTTAAATTGCAAATTGCATTTTACTTTTTACAAAATTATTCATTAGCTCTTACTTAAATATTAAAGGCGAGAGAAACTCGGGGACAACATTTGTCTCTGACACTCTAGCAGAGGCATTTGATCCACCCAACTCAATGGGGAGCAATTTGGAGAAATTTTCGTCTGGTATACCGGTGCTGTTACATAAACACATGTTTCGTCATGACTTGTTGAATGAGACTGAGTTGGCAGAGATCAAAGCTAGGACTGATATTCTTTGGGTTCTTGTTGTTAGATCACCTTGTGACTGGTAGGTTGTATTGGATTTATTTGATGTTTCTTCGTACACCTGCCATCTGACAAGTGTATGATCCTGAATCACATACTTCTATTCAATCAGGGCTGAGGGTATGTTTCGCAAACCATATCACTTATGCCCTCCCAAATTCCCAGAAAGATGTGGACCGGAGTCAGATCCAAACAATAAAATATGGTTGAATCAAAACAGTATGATTGGTGTGAAGTTATTGGACTTATTCACTACTTTCCCATGGGTTGACTGGGCCGAGAGTGTGCCATTTTTAAGGAGCAGTACACACCGCGAGGGAGATGAGGAAATTAGTATTTCAAAGCCAAGTGCCAATTATTCATACCCCAATGTTTTTGCATTAAGGAGGCACAAGTTACAAATCATGAAGCAGATAATGGATGCGCTGCCCAGAAATGTTAAGCTTGTAAGGCTGAAAGAAATGGAGCGGTCACCAGAAAAGTTCATTCAGGTGAGGGCTTCAGTAAACGGTGCAGTTGATGGTTTACACTGCTTAATATTATGTCGCTCTACTTTGACAAATAGGACATGGCAAAAGAATTCAAATTGCCAATAAAAGAAGGGTATAAACCTCAGGATCCAAGTGTTTTGACTCATTCAACTGTCTGTTTAACCCCTGCAGAATGGGAGGCAGCAGAGACGGGAATAGGTAAGACCAAACCTGCCAGTTTTTGCTTCTACACAGCCTGGTAGGTATCTAAATTTGTTTCTATCGTTCGATTTAGATTGGGAGCTAGATTGTGAATTTGGTTTCAGCCCGTGAGTCAAAACAACTCCGCTTCTTTTTATCTTTACCTGTCATTGTTACACCTACTTATACTTATTACCCACAGCTTTGAGTGCAGAATGTGCTATGGCTATAACAAATCCCAGCGACTTTATGAACGAGTTATGCAGTCAAATAAAGTGAAGCAAATGCTAAAAGAACAATCGAAAGAACCGCAGAAGAGGAGTGCTAAAACACAGAAGACAAAGGCTAGAAAGGAGCAATGATTGTATTGTGCTACAATTTTGTAAAATAGAGTGATGCGTACCTTAGCGTACATGTATGAAATCAATTCTGGTTGCGTGTTTTTCAATGCTGTACTCTCTCTTTTAACTTTCTATGCGAATTGGCTCGTAATGTTCATCTCGTCTGCCACGAACCTCCATCAATATACTTCTTACAAAGTCACGCAACCAAAAGAACACTTGCAGGATTGCCACCATGAACTGCCTAGTAGTTTTATATGCAAAATTCGGAAACCAACATGCAGATGAAGCTAAAGGTGCAACGAATGCAGAATCTATGCCAATAGGTGACTTGTACAGTGATTGGTATCGTTGTCCTTCCCATAGTAAAGCCTCCAAATAAGTTGGGTTTAATAAACCGTGATCTGTCACAGGATCACCTGTTACAAGTTAGAAAGATCAAATAAGAATTGTATTATGTTATACTACAAATGGAAACACTACATTAGAGTATTCTCACCGGTTCGTGATGCGAGAAATATGATTTCCTGTTCCATTCCACTTCCAAATGAAAATCCTGTTCGCAAAGCCTTGACAGCAGCTGGTACAACATTCAATATTGGATCATTAACTGCATAGTAATTTATGCATCGTGAAAATGGAAATTCGTTTGTCTCGATGGTTGCTGCACCACCAAAACTGTTGAGTAATCGAATATCAACATTTAGATAAAACCTATACAGAGATAGCTCTCTATCCAATGCAGCACTCACCTAATCACCTCTATTCTTCTACATTCCTCTGCAGTCAATCTCTTAGCAGCAAGCCACGTAATAACTGATCCCTGCGAATGAGCAATGTGAATAACTTTCCCTGCTCTCCCAACATCAACCAAAGCATCTCGTAAATGCTCCACAAGAGTATCAACCTCCTTCGTCACCCTTCCCATCTGATGTCCACTAGCCTGTATCCCATCTTTCACAAAACCTATATAATCTGATTCAGACGTCATGGCGCTAGGATTGTGGCAGTAGTCGACTTTGACGTTGCCGAATGCCGAGGAGATGACGTACGTTGGATCTTGCATGTGTTCGGGTAGATGGGCTATGCCGTTGACCCATGTTATTTTTGTTCGGCATGGGAAGAGTCGTTTTGATTTTATTGGAGTTGGTGAGAATAGTAATAAGGCGGTGTGCATGAGACGCCGCGCCGCCGTGTTGTTGAATAGTGAGACATCGTGAACATGGTTTTTGGGTGTGGCGGTGGTGGCTGGGCGCTTCTGGGCGGTTGAGTGGGGAGTGGTTGACGGGCGGGCAGATGGGCATGATGCGGGCGATGTTCTGCGACATAAAAAGACATCAAGCAACGACACGATGGAACCCGATCAAACCAAAACAAGTTAATTCAAAAGCATCATCACATCTCCCTCTACAGGCACCATCAGCATCTTCGCATCTGTTACCGTAGCTATGACGGATTTAAACTCTGCGTTTGTCGCGACAGCGATCGTTGTCACCGCTTCAGCTCTCTGGTTGAGATGGTTCTACGGAACCAAATCGAAAGAAGTTATGAACATCCCTGGGAACAATGGCCAATGGCCTATTTTAGGACACACCATGCGACTTCTTAACCCCCGCACCATGGCGAGCTACCAAGTGTCCAGCAGACGACAATGGTCTAGTCCAGTCTGGCGCACATCCGTGCTATTCAAAAAGTGCGTTTTTGTTTCGAGAAATGCCCACATAAAGCAATTGGCAAGTCAAGAAATTTCCAAAAGAAATACACAGGCTTGCTTCCCTCCGCACCATAAGGCACTTTTTGGAGAGCATAGTATCTTAGTAACCAGTGGGGAAGAGCATGATAGAGTGAGGAAGGTTATGAGTCCAGTCTTGCAGCCGAGTTTGTATGAAAAGGAAATTGACATGACTGCAGCTGCTTTTGTCGAGGATTGTTTGAGACACGCCGAACAAAATGAGAGCAGTGCAAAATCAGTTCATTCTGAATATTTTCCAATGGTACCAAAGATCAAACAATTTCCGCTTAGTGTGGCATTGCGAATCGTCCTGGGTGATGAACGATGGCAGGAATGGGACGCAAATGCAACAACAAATAAAGCATTAATGCTTATCGAGGACTTTGCTATTTGGAGCAAGGGTTTATTGAGCGCCCCGACTGCGTCTATCCCATTTACCCCTGCATTTAAGGCAATGCAGGCGAGGGGCCGAATGAAACAACTTTTGTTGGGTGTGATTGAAGAGGAGAGAAAAGCTTTAAAAAAGAATGAAAGTGTAGTTGATGGTACTTGCAAAACTGCTGCCAATGCAAAGGTCAAAGGCTCACTTATTAGACTCCTTCTGAGAGAGGCTCAAAAGTATGAGTTTATTACAGAAGATGTCATCGTGGACAACATCTTAACTTTCCTCTTTGCTGGCCACGAAACAACTGCATCTATTTTGACATCTGCATTTTATGAGCTAGCAAAGAACTCACCTCTTCGAAAACGACTACAATCATGTATAGAATATGAAACGAAGGATGGAGGGAATCAAGCCCATGATGTAGATGAGGTTCTCCTTGCTTTCATTTCAGAAATAAAAGCATGTATCCTGCGGCACCATTTACAATGCGTGAAATAGTTAAGGAAGGTATTGACATGGGACCTGAACTTGGAACCATCCCTCCAGGTTTCCTTGTTGCCTATTCTATTGCTGGGGAACTATTGAACGATGAAACAGCTTATCCTAACCCAAAAGAATTTGAATTGGATAGATGGCTGATAAAGAAAGATTCAAACACATCGTCAAAACCACCAGTGTGGGCATTTGGAGGAGGCAATCGTATTTGTCCTGGACGATTTCTAGCAAATGCAGAATGTATTGCATTGCTTCGTTTAGTGCTGAGTCAAAAGAACGGCTTTGAATGGGAATTGAAGGAGGATCAAAATTTAGACTACCAGTATAATCCTGGTTTCTTTCCTGTTGATGACCTCTTGGTGAAGGTAACAAGTAATAGGAATGCTTAATTGGTAATATTATCAGTTGCCAGTACAATTGTTCAAACAAATGCTTTATTTTAACCTGGTCGACTTCACTTACTATCTACCTGTTTATTAAATGGCTACGGTCTTCATACACCGGCAGTTTTAGTTTGAACAAGGGATTGCTTTGTACCTCTGACGTCATGATAAATCAGCGGATGACTCACCAATGCACAGTTAGTGCACTAAATAGTGCATGCTTGGACAGGTGGGTGGCTGTGTTGGTTCTTTGACTATTTCAAAGGTCACCAAATCGTGTGTCCTGACCCATCTACAGTGTACTCATTACTTGCTTCCTTGGGTACTGTCAACAGATGGAGACCCAAAGCCTAGCGCACTTTTTGAAGCACTTAGTTGTTTTCGACATGGCATGGTACAACTGAACCCCAATGACCACTTCCTTCTTCAGAGTGTCACTATAGATAGTGGGTCCTTCTCACTACAAGCTTGAGCATGTATCTACTTACTTTGTTGAGCATGTATCTACTTACTTTGTCTCTGTTCTTGTCTGCCATCTCCTTCCAAAAAATAGCAAGGGAATCAATTTTGCCGCTGATTTCTTGGAGTAAAGAGGGTTAAGGTAGATGAATTCTCGGTGGAGATAGGTACAATAGTACATGGTAGCCATACAATGATCTCTGACAGAGGTATGATCTTGGAGCTCTTGGTACTGACAGCAATGTTGTTTGGGTGATTGTGGTGGTTGAATTCATGTTCGTGGGGGTGGCAGAGCCACTGCTCTTTTCCGAAAAGACAGAGAATGATAGCCAATTTGTGAACAAGTTGTTTGTTGCAAATACAAAAGCTAGACTCTGCTTTTTATCATTTTAATTTCTTCGTTGATAACATACCAGGTGTCCTTTATTGCATGTTTTTTGCATCTACATAAAATCAGATAGAGGGAACCTCTTCTCCCTGATGTATTTATTTGAAGCTAATCAACCATATTCAACATTACCTCTGCTTAATTTTGCACTTTTACCTTTACAAATTTTATTTACATCAGGTATTGTTATTTTACTTTATAAAAGTTAAAGGTAAAATTTACTTGT
>JALLAY010001305.1:0-10832 GCA_036939635.1 Cyclotella baltica
AAAATAATTTAACATATCACATCATCGATTTTACTCATGCTTTTTGGCTAAAAGCGTGTCGACCGAATATGGTTTATAGATGCACTTTTCATAAAGACAAAAAACTTGACTTTTGTTGCGTTTTAAAAAGGGAAAATGGGGTCCAAATTGTCTCATCTACTTGCACAATTTCTAGTGACAATGTAAAAACAATTCGCAGTGCCAAAAAGGTAATAACATTGCAAATACAAAGACAAAGAAGGATATTCATATGGTTTTGAATCGTTGAGAGTGAGAGCAATTATTCCAGTTGTGATGAAGTTTAACAGCAAATAATAGAGGGTGATCTTTCACTTGCAGTAAACAATCTGTATGCATGATCATGTATGCGATACAGATGAATAACAAACAGTTCTCATCCAAGGTGGACATGTATCAAATGCAAAAAATATCTTGAAGCTCCAATTATAAAACTAGCATTTGATGAAGATATTGACTAGATTTTGAGCAAGATAAATTATTATCAGAATATCTCAAGGTAATGTAACTAGAGTTCGTTTGCAACATGACCTCTTTCTGATTTCTCACAATATTATTAAAGGCCAAGAGAAATTACAGAAAATATAGAGCTAGAGAGAGATATGACTATTTCAAAGCATTGCTGCATACTGTTGACAAATCCAAAGGTAACAGTGTCGGAAACAGTGTTGTTGTGTTTCATTTGGCTCTTGATCATGGGTTCGTCGTTGAAAGTACCTTGAGCCAACTGCAATGTGTTTATGGTGGATAAAAGAAAGCAAAAAGGGTTCATGGGACATGCAATGAATAACAACACCTACAAAGAACAGATCTGTTTTTGATGGACAATGTGATAGAAAAGAAATGGTATAATATTGTAAGGTTTCAAAGATTAAAGTGAATTGAGCAGAAAAGAATTGTTTTTTACATGTCTATTTTGTCTTAAATATTATATAAGTAAGCATTTATAGGTGCGTATGCTCTAAGATACGAAGGAGAGTGGGGTTGGTTGCCAGAATTAAAATTACACTATCATTATTTCGGTGAACTACACTTGCGCAAACAACTGAGATACAAGAGAATCAATTTTCTGCGGAGAGTACTTCAGATACGTCTCCATATTTCGTTTGGAAAATTGAATACGTGAATACTTATCAAAGAAAGCCTTGTATCGTTTCAGGAAGACACCTCGAATATCATTTTGTAGCATTTCTCGGAATTTAGGGTCAATGACAGTGAAGCCGCGATGAGCTAGGTACACTTTCTCACTGAAAGTGAGTTAATAATGACATGTTATGAGTGAGACAAAGAAGGATAGATGAAATATCCAGTTGTCCTCGAAAATAATACTTACAAATCCTCAGCAAAACCACTAAATCGGCTCTTGAGCAGCCTACCACTCTCCAATGACAGCACATCCTTATTATTCTGATAGTTCAATTCATTATCATCCACCGCTGTCAAATGTGTATTCAACACTTCCCAATGACTGAGGTATCTAACCTTTTCATTCTCAAATATCTTGGACACCTTAGTTTTGAACCACGGAGCCGTAATTCTGTGATTTTCTTCATCGGCCTTTTCGTCACCCGTAGGTCCAAGCAGTTCCAATATGTAAAAGGTATTATTCATCATGAATAGGTTGCCTTTGGCATTGCCATCTGGTCCATCATTTCTGTAATTCTGAGCCTTTCCTTGCAGACTAATGACAAGTTGTTTCACAAGGAATCTAACAAATGTATCCATATCTGCAGCTTTTTCACCAACTTCTTGATCCCATGGTAGAGCGCGTCGTTTCGAAACAGATTTGTAGGCACTGACGAATGGAGAAATGATACGAATGGCATGGACTACATCAGAGCTCACAGTGGCCACTCTTGCATCTGAGGGTCTGTGCTTTGGACCATCTAATGGATCCATTTGGATCGACCTGGCTAAATTCTCCAAAGTTTTGGAGCAATTCTTCACAGTGGACCGATGGAGACTTATACAAAGAGCAGATGCAATAGTTCCTTCTGTCTGAGCATTTTTCGGAGTGCCAGCTCCTCCGGGAGGTGTAATCTCACACAATTTCGATAATGAGGGACCAAGCATTCTCACACCATCAACAATTCTCAGTCCAGCCACAGCTGCAGACGCTGCTGATCTAATATCCATATCCATCTCACTGGGGTTGCTACTACCGTCACCACCTGTAAGATTGGCTGCACAACCACCTTCTCTGAGAAAAGTGTACTCAATCAAATCTAACAAACGATCTACTGCTGCCGATGAAACATAGGAGTAGCTCATAACCAATGCCCTTTCATACTGTGCATCATTAGTTTTTTCTTCAGGACCTTGAGCGCTAGTCACAACACAACGATGCACAGATTTTTCTCCAGACACAACCACCATACAATGCTCAACGCATCTAACAGCATCTCTCGCAGCAGCATCAACATTAGCATGGGACATGGCAGCACTACCAGGAGTAGAAGAAAGAATCTTTTTCCTCGCATTCCTCAATTGACGACAATACCCATCCACTGATGCATACGCCACTGATTTTCGCGCCTCCCCATAAGAATCCAAGTGAGGAAATCCAGTCCTCAAAGGCTGCATTGTCATATTGGTATAATGCCCACTTCCAACCTTTTCTGTCCTAAGCACCTTTCCCCCAGGAGGCAACGCAGGTGTCGGATCCACCACACTCGCCGGCATGGACCCCGCCGAAATCATCAACGCCACCCCATTTGAAGACATGCCACCCAAACACTCAAAAATCGCACGTAACTCCCGTACAACCCTCGTACTCAGCGGTAAATACTCCTCATACTCTCCAATACTCTTCATTAAATCTCTATTCTGCAAAGCATCCTGTAACCTATCCCTCGTCACTGCCGCCGTCTCCACAGCTCTATCCGCAGCACTAACCTTCTTCTTCCCATCACCAACACCCACACTAGAATCAACCTTTCGTCTCACCGCAGCCCCAGCCCCAGTCAAATGACCCGTAACCAATAATCCCATCGCATCAACACCCACTTGATGTACTCTTTCTAAATCATCCATGGTAGCACGGGCAGACTTCCACTCCGTCCGTTTGGCGAAGTAGGCATGAGCATCTCTAACTATTTCCATAGCGTCGGCTCCACTGTACAATTCTTGTTCCGACAAAGGTCCGCCGGATGTGTCGTGACGGCCGTTGGCGACGTTTACATTGGTATCGTCTCCATCTAGCAATAGACGCATTTGAGCCGGCAAAACTCCGCCACGACCTTGTTTTTCAGCGTGAGAAGCTACCTCTTTACATGCTTCTCTTGCCCCCCAGAACAATCTGTACACACTAATTTCACAATCTTGAACCGTATCGAATTTTTCTCTGGCGTCTTTCAACACTGCCACAGTAGCGGTTAAATTGGCCGAAGCTTGAGCCAACATGGCCGAGGTTTCGGAAGCGGGGGAGGTTAACGAGTCGAGGTGGCGGGAACGACGGGAGAGTTCGGAGAGGTTGCGGCAGGCGGATGTTGTGGCGGTTTGATAGGTTGAGAGGGTGGTTGAGAGGGTTGCGATTCGGGTGGATGAGTGGGATGGGGGGAGGGTGGGGAGGGGTGGTGGTATGGTTGTCATTGTGTTGGGTTGTTTTTGTTTGATTGTGCAATCGCTTTGATGGTAAATTACAAATGAATGATGGAGGATGCAGCTATCTCTATTTCTTTCATCATTGTCAGTTTCCGATTGGTTGTGTTTGGTGCTTGGTGTTGGGGATGATTATGCGGGAGAAAATAGAATCACTTTTTGTAACAATAAAATCACGCTTAACTCACGTGGACTCAGAGACCTATTAGTGTTTTGAGGGAGTAATGAGAATCACTTTTTGTAACATTTAAAATACGCTTTACATACACAGATAGATGATGAACCATGAGATTTCCTCCGCTATCACTCCTCGCCTTCCCCCTTTCCACGCCCAACCACATCCATCACCATTGTGACAACCCCACCACCCTCTTCAACCAAAGAAAACCATATGATCAAGCAATCAGCGAAGAAGTCACAGCAAACGCCCTAAAATTTGACGTACCCACTACAGAACAAAAAAAGAAACGCCGCCGAAAAACAAAACGCACATCCAAATACAACCGTCTTACCACACGTCAAAAGTCCATTTCTCTAGGAAACGATCCGATAATATCGCTCAATCTAAATCTAGATCATTTAGCAAAGTCACAAAATCCAGCTTCCGCGTTACGAGCCGAAGAAATGCTGTTACGAATCGAGGCACTTCATGCCGATGGATATTATGAAAAACCTCCTGATGTTGTTAGCTACAACTGCGTCATTAACGCCTACGCTCATGGAAGGGGTGTAGACGATCGACTCGGCAATGGTGAGAGGCTGTTACG
The DNA here is from genome assembly GCA_036939635.1 of Cyclotella baltica. Lineage (NCBI taxonomy): Eukaryota > Bacillariophyta > Thalassiosirophyceae > Thalassiosirales > Thalassiosiraceae > Cyclotella > Cyclotella baltica. The sequence goes on from JALLAY010001305.1 coordinate 4,386, forward strand.
TAGAATGGCCGAGAGGGGGATTGATCCCAATGAAGTTACTTATAATACCCTGTTGCGTTGTTTATGGAGAGAAATGGAGGATGTGCATGTGTCCAATGTATCGTTGAGACGGAAGAAGGTTGAAAAAGCCGAGTCTATTGTAGGGAAAATGGAGAAATTGAAACTTTCCAATACAAGGTCTTACAATACACTGATTTCGATATTATCCAAGAGTAATTTAAGAGTTGCCCCTGAACGAGCTGAATATTGGCTACGGCGAATGATGAAACTGTACGACTTTCAAGGAGAAGAGAGACTCGAACCCGATGTCTGCTCCTTCAACTCTGTAATTCACGCCTATGCAAGCTCAATCATAGACTCGAGACATTCAAAACAAAATACCGAGAACAACCTATTCTACGCCCAAAAGGCCGAAGAACTGCTAGATGAAATGACGTCACTGTACAATTCCGGACGGGAGAGTGTCAAGCCTGATGTTGTTTCGTATAGTGCCGTGATTAATGCTTATGCTAGGGCTGCTTCGAGGGATGATGAGTGGTGTGCTGATAGGGCGGTGCAGATTTTGGAAATGGTGGAGAGGAATGTATTGGATGAGGTGAAGGGAAGTGTGAAGCCCAATAAGAAGACTTATGCTTCGGTACGTTTTTCTTGAATATTTGCATTTGTATACTTTAGTTGATGTTTGCTCACTTGGATTGTCTATCATGTTTCAGGTGATTAATGCCTTTGCCAAGATTGGAAATGCAGAAGCAGCTGATAAGATTCTTTCCAAGATGAAGTCACTTGGTAACGGAGAAAAACACAACAAATTAAAACCAGATACAGTATGCTACACATCTGTTATTGATGCATGTAAGTGAAGAAATGTTTATATACATTCTTTTTACAAGCACATGTTTGAAGATGTGTTTTCTGATTGACTGTATGTGTTGACATGTATAGATGCCAAGAAAGGAGGAGAAGAGGCTGCAGATAGAGCTGAGGAACTACTCCGTGAAATGGAAGACTTGTACAAGCTGGGTGATTTGGATGTGAGGCCTAATATTCGAACTTATTGTGCTGTAATTGGTGAGTACTTGATCGGTCTTCTACTACTTGTTAGTTGACTGTGAATCCTCATTATTTAACATTAATTTTTGTGACTTCATTTACATAGGTGCACTTGGTAAAAGTGGACGCCCTCGATACGCCGAAAAGGCAGAACAACTACTTGACGAAATGGAAAGTTTGTATTCCACACACGGCATTCGAGATCTTGCTCCCAACACCATATGCTACAATGCAGTAATAAATGCCTATGCTCAAAGCAACAACATAAGTAAGGCACACCGAACTGAATTGCTGTTAGAACGAATGCTAGAAGAATCAAAGAATGGGAATATTAGAATACGTCCCAATACAATAACTTTCAATTCAGTCATAAATGCTGCAGCTCAGTCATCATGTGGAGATGAAGTTGTTCGGAAAGAGGCATACTTGATCGCTCTGAATGCATTTAAAACATTGCACGGGTTGGATTACTGCAAGCCCAGCAGTATCACATACTCATCCTTTTTGAAAGTTTTGCAGAATCTGATAGAAACAGGCGAGACTCGTGATTACATGGCGAGGAAGGTGTTTGCATTAAGTGCTAGAATGGGGCTTGACAATGAGACAGTTCGATTGCAATTGAGACGGACTTGCTCATCGAAATTGCTGGCTAAGCAAATCTTAGAGTCGATAGATAGAGATGGATTAAATGCTGGTTTGGAAAAGTAGGTATTGTAAGCTTTTCCAAGTTCAAATAATATTATTACGTTTGACCTATAACACTATGTGCAGACAGGAATAGTCATCAAACCAGAATCTTAAGACAAAAATCTTGCTGACACAGATTTATTCATTTTCTGATTGTCCAATGCTAGCAATTAGATCATCCATTTCATTGGCCCGCTTTCTATGAAAATTAAGAAGATATTCATGGGAACATAAGAATTTTGTGTAGATTAGATCAAAACAACTAGTCAAAACAATATACTCACACATGGTATGCCTTCCATTTACTCAGACATTCGAGGCAATCCAATGATGGCGGTCCATAATAATGTTCACACTTATCACAATAGTTTGGACAGTTGCCGCATCCGTTGATATAGCCGCAATCCTCACATCGATCCTCATCACATTCATCACATGTAGATACAATACGACAATCTTCACAACTTTTAGTCTCGCAATTATCGCAGCATTTCAATAAGCACTTGCAAGATGCCACCCCACACCCTTCGCAAGCTAGTATTGTACAATTGGGACACAAATTACACNTTCCGATCTCCCCAAGGATGATTTCTTGATCTGTTGCAATTATTGCAAAGATGCCTTTCACACTCATAGCATGTTCGGATCTCAAGTCCTGGAGTTCTCCGGATGTTATAAGAAGCATCATGACTAAAGAGAGGGATCCCGCGGTGAGCAAGACCACCGGCACCAGAAAATCCACGAGTTGCATCATCAACATTGCAACTTTCGCACCTGATTGCAAGATGATTATATCGAGAAACAAATTGATCGAAGACATCAGTGGCATCCTCTAACTTGCACAAGCTACTATGGAACTGGATATATTTCAACTGGCATCCATCAGTAGCAACAATACTGTTCAAGATTGGAAGGACGGCTCTCAATGATAAACTTACTCCACCAAGCCATGCTTTGTTCTCATAAAATCTGGGCAGTAGACTCAAATCAATCTTTTCCAATACATTCGAGCCACGAAGAGACTCAAGGCCACGACCTTCAATTTGAACGCAATGTGTTAATTTCAGGACCTTGAGATTATTTACAGCATCGATCGAGAGTAAAATACGATTGAGATCGTCGTCAGTCAATGTTCTTGCATTATCTAAATCTCCAAAATCAATAGTATCAATCCCTCCAAGAATGGTCTTGCCCAGATCATGTGTCGGGGTGAATTCCCACGTTGGCAAAGCCAAGACAAGCATAACTTTGTGCTTGAAGGGGAGAAATGATGCAACACATCGCAGTCCTACGTCAGGAAGATTATGCAAACGAAGAGACGTCAGGTCTTCATCGTTGTCAGCTTGAGATTCATGGACCATGCTGCCACGCTTGCGCTTTCCCTTTGATAGATTGCTGTCCATATTGAGATGCCTTTAGACGATTCTGCTTTCGGTCGCCGTCGTCCTGTCACAGGATGAGGAGAGCAAGCGTTAATGGTAATGATGGGGTGGTCGGTTGTTTTAGCCTGTTTTAGCGTTCTTCTGTCGTGACACACATCACCTTTGAATTTACAAATTATTTATCGAATCTTTGTGATGTACTAAATTTTTTTGCGTCATATCTTTTACATCAAATAAAAGATTTACACGGATAGGTAACTCACAAAAATCCTACACCTCATCCTATGGTACTGTGGGAGTATTAGTAGTATGTAGTCTGCTCAGTGTCAGATATCATATGTCATATGACGGACGAGTAGGAGTAGAGATAAGCCATACTCCGAGCTCACTCTTTCATCTTCTCCTTTATTAGATAGTTTACACCATGGAGAGATCAGGGAGCCTCAGAGGTTAGTGAGCCCATTATAGCGCTTCTTCGGGCAGAAGCAGATGAACCAACAGCATCGTCCTTTAATATTTTCGTGACTGCTGAGCGGGTGCGGGTACAACCCCCCAATGACGGCAGGCGTGGAGCAACAAGCAACAGAAAACCGCACACGCATCGATGACTACAATGATAGACATCATGACCACGGCAACACCTCGGGACTATGCCCTGGCACCAGTGTCACATCTACACTGGCCCACGGAGGGAACGCGACGCCTCCCAAAGGTTACGATCCAACGACACTTCATCGGCTGCTCCAACAAACAGCAGGTTGATATGGGGGGGGGGTAGGTGACCTCCCGATTACCACCGTAAAGTCCACGGTGGGTACAAGAGCCCCGGAGGGAGGGGTCTCAGTTGACGAACATGGGGGAATCATCTTATCCCCATCACATCCATCAGTTCTTGACTGCGGAAGCGTGTTGGACCAAAGAACGGCTGACCTTCGCTGGTGTCACCAATCAACTAGGACACCAAAAACATGCAGATAGAGTTGTCAGAAGTAGTCAGAGTCCATAGTGCCACCAGACATTACACTACGGACTCAGAGTAGAGTCCACAACTCACGCCTGTCCCCACCGCACCTTCCACCATGATGAGTGCCCGACGCCGGCGGTTGATGGCTCTGAGGGATAAATTCCACCAATCCCTGGCCATAACCCCAACCATACTCAACACGGTGTCCCACTTTCACCAGCACACGTCCACGACAACACAATGACTGGGCCAGAATGCCCCGGGGCAAGCTGAATCTGGGCAAAGATGTGGGGATGGATGTGTATTCCTACCTGACACACTATCTTTGCACGGAGGAAGCGTAATGGGATGGGATCTCCCGAATACTTTGAAGTCTACCATTTCAAGGGACTTCACATTGCCAGAGATCCCAGGGGTACCACCAAACCAACCCTACCCGCTACCAAGTCAGAGACAATCAAGAATGACGTTTCTACACATATTGAGGTGGTCCTGCCAGAGCAAGTGAATGCTTTTTACCTCAATACTACGGACATGGAGCTCAGTGGCTCCGCAACAGCAGCAGATGATCTACCCTCCCAGCCCACCAGAACAACTCACCACAATCACATCTCCAATCACTCCTCTTCGGCCATTCTACAACAAGCCATATCCATTGTAGACACTCACATCAACGAGTTGTCCTGTCACTATGAGGCTTGCTCGGAGGAAAATACCCTCTTAATTGACAGGGATTTGGTCGTTGAGGATGATGACATTATGATGTTTAACAATACACAGTTAGAGATGGGTGATGTTATTTTGGAAGAGCTTTGCACATAAGGCGGGATATGGACAATATGGTACCACAGGGTGTGGATGAACAGGGAAGTCCCATTTCCCGTGAAAATATTGACTGGCTATCAACATTAATTGGACTTTCTCTCTCTGGCTCGGCGGGGTTTGATTGCAATATATTATTCCAGGTCACACGTACCCCCACGTGCAATAACCAGGACTGTACGGCAGGTTTCAATTGGTTCAGGATCGGAGTTAGACTTTTTCACTAAACGTGAAAGTAAAAAGGCACCCCAGTTACTTCTTCTACATACTAATTTCTGCGTAGAATCTCTGTAAAAAAATCATCTCCACCATGGTGCATGGTGGACTTCCACCACAAGTCCGCCAGTGGCATAGCAAAAACAACATCCATACAGGAACACCAACCACACCAACCAGATCAACAAGATGAATTGGAGGGACAGTGTAAATGCCGTGGATTTTCATCAACAAATGATGACCAAACTTCAAGTCCCCATACGTTCGCGAGTTTTTATGCTAATCGAACAAACGAGGGGTGTATCAAAAATTTCCAGAACAAGAGCTTTTCAATGGCGCCTGGTTTGAGGCGATCACATGGCCAGTTCGGAAGATACGGCAATTCGAACGAAACGAATCGAATTAGTAAAAATGAATGTTGCAACAGAGGATGACACCTCACTGTTGAAGGAACATTTTTTACCACCCCAGCACCATGGCAATGTTTTCTGTCAAAGCAACGCCAGTGATATGGGAGAAAAAACAAGAAACATGGAAACATCACATCCATATTGAGCTTCATGGAGTATGGGTGATATCGTCCGCTGTTGGATTGGTAGTGTCTGGCCAAGTATTAGCCAAGATATGGCACAGTTGGCCGAACAACCACCAAACCACCATCAGTTGATTATTGAAGAAGAGCCAACATCAAAACCAACAGAAAACAATAGACTCTTAAGGAAATTTTTGATCGATCACGATCCCTTGGGACCTACATACTCTGACATTTCAAAGGAGAAAAATGTTAGAGCCCCCGGATCTGATCCTCCAGAGTTAATTGATGAGACTGGTAAATGGCCACCCACAGAAATTATCAGTAGAGGAGAGGATACAAGTACATCCAACCACAGTACCAATTCACGACCGTACACTATCTCACACTGCATTGCCATCCACTAAAACCCCAACCGTACACAAACAAAGGCAAAAAATCAATGCAACAAACAGCAATAACCTTGTATAAAAGGCAAGGGATGTAATAGAGGAAGTAGAGCAGACTCCGCTAAAACCTACCAGTGACTACAGATACAAGCCGATTGAAACCTACTTCCCTCCTTTAGTAAACAAATAAACGACATGGGAACAACTAACCCCAATAGATCAACAAGAAATACATTCAGGCAACCCCTCATGGATACAGCTCATTTAGGGGTTGCACTAACTACTCAAAGTACAACAAAACTTTGCCTCTTGGAAGCATCTGAGAGGAAAAATTGTGTTGAGACTAAACACTGCTATAGGGAACCACAATCGAATGAATTAGTTGGTTCCAATTATAACACGCCA
>JALLAY010001306.1:0-10847 GCA_036939635.1 Cyclotella baltica
ATAGTTGGTTTGGCCGTTCTTCAGAATCTGTTGACCTTGAAGGCTGATGCACACCAACCTTCAGACACCATACTGTAAAATAAATCTGATGTACTTACAAGTATGTGTAACAATATTGTCAGCCTCAGCCATGCTGGTTGAGTAATAATATGTTATGCAGCGGTTGCCGTTGATGCATAAATATGGTCTCAAAGTGCGTGGTGAATTACTATGTACTATTGTTTGAAGTACATTTTCAACAGTCTGGTGCATCTTTTCACTGATAGCGCTAGACTGGGGATTTTTGCTTGTCAAGCAAACATCCATAATCATAATTCATTCAAATACAATGAAATGACATATCAATTTGGTCAATTGATTTTTGTTATAACCATTAAGGTACTTATTAAATGTTAGAGAACTAAAACCCTCCAAAAACTTCTTCACTCAAGTCATGGGTATCAATTGAGTGGTGTCTCTGCACAATTCATCAAAGCAAAACAAAGTTTAGACCGAGAAGTTAATTCTTTTCAATCATAACATATGTAAACCCAAAAACACGTCTTCGTTGCATAGATACGTTTCTAATACATGCCACATGTATTGATTTACCACGTGTCACACATGTTCAAATACGCCTTTTTTCGATGTATGAACATTCATAATACATGTTGACCCAAAGTATCACCGATGCAGATATTTGTTTGCCCTGCAACACATCCAGATAACCTAGACACAACTGCATCCACACATCTCACACCAAACTACATCTTTGAACAGGCGCTGTCACATCTTCAAACATGATACGGATGTATTAACATTAAATCGGCTGGTGCTACATCCATTAATGATGGCTACCGATGAATTTATCATGACCAACCCTTTGGATGCAAATTAACAGCTTCATAATTAACACAAGTCTTTGTTGAAACAACTTGCTACAGGCATGTTGATTTTGGACATCATGTTTTAACTCCATGTCAACATGTTACGTATGAGCTAATCTGGTACACTTAGCTGGGAATGTCAAGGACATGTCACGTGACGTGTCGTGTCGTGTCATGTGTCTCCTCCATATTGATTGAACCTCCATATGACGTGACATCGTGACTGGGTGCCATGGTTCTGGGAGCTGAGTCACTCGTCATATGATGTCACGAGAAGATCTAGCTTTCTGGGGCAATCTGCTGGCAGGGACTGTGGGTTTATTGTCCTCATACCTGCTACAAGGAGGTTTGATAGTTAAATGTATGCAAAGCTTCCTTGGATATGTTCAAAGACATTGTTGATGTGATGTAAAGCATTAAAAATGCATGAATGAAACTGTAAAAATGACCTTAAAGTGAGTGTGAGCCTATTGATTCTTTGTTTATGTCACCAAGCCAGTGACATTTACACGTCACGAAGAAGTCAATATGACGTGACAGTGACGTGACATGCGTGACATGTCATATGACATGTCAAGAGGTGTCATATGATGTGTCTTTTGAGAGGAAAAAATGGTGACGGGGACATATGACATTCCCAGCTAAGCAAAGAATGCTCTATAATTTTTCACATGTGTCAATGAATGTAGTTGCCAGGCATAGCCTAATTTTGGGACCAAGACTGTTGATGGATATTTTGATGAGTATCTACATTGTTGATAAAGACCATGTATTTGCATGGTTCTTTATTATTTTGTTATTGCTGAATTACAGATGGTGGTGTTGAAGGTAGCTTCACAGGGTCAATGAGGTTTATGTCAGCGACCTGTTGGTAAATGCCTACGGAAAGGCATTGCTACATAATGTTGAAGTTCAAGTGCTCTCAATTGACAGTGGTCAAGTAGGGTTGAAGAGCTGGGTCTTCCAGACAATGCTACAATGTTATCACTTTCCATCATATTGTGGATCATGGAGAGTTTGATCATTTTGGTCCTGCTGTATTTGGCAATTTCTTTACGGAGATTGCAATTGTTGTTTCTAAGTTCTTTCAAGCAGAACCTGTGATGAGGAGTTTACTATGGTGAATTGATTGTGAACTTAGTTAGTATCTAATTAGTATCTAATGAGCAAATTCTAATGCCTTGAGAATGGCTCACATGTAAGTTTTAGGTAAGGCTTACACAAAGTAATAGAAGTATGTATGGGCCTACTCAGACCAATAATTTATGCTCTTGCAAGGCTCTTATTAGCTAATGGAACAGTTCAATAAAAATAGATAATAGCAGCAATGACAAAAATTCTCACTAAAGCTGAAATAGAATAGAGGAAACAATGAATTTTAGAACTATGATAGTGATATCACCTGATAGTACAGAATAAATATATATGAAACTAAAATCTATGACTTACATCTACAATTGACTAAAACGTAAACCATGCAAATTGGATGGCAAGAACAAACATGTATTTGCCCCAGCAAGATAGCAATGTTAGCTGTTCTCTGTGTGTTACCTCTCACTGATTGCAAGAAATCCGCAATCATTCTAAGACTCTCCGCCTCCCTCATTATCTCTACTTGGTAGATCTTCATGAGCTACTTACTCAAATGTTTTCAGTATCGAGTACATCTTCTGTTTTAGCCTTTTAATCACCTCACTTTCTTGATGATTGATGATAAAAGGTTTGTTTGGCATAAGATAGTGAACAATTGTTCACTTTGGATCGTTAGGAGCCGTTCCATTACCATAACTTCCCTCCTTTCACCTGTTCAGTTTTTGTCACCGTGTAGAATCTCATTTTCAATTCTCCACAGTGAATTGAATACGTCATATATTCCCCAAATTAGAGTAATTGATTGCTCAATTGCACTCTTCTCATGTTGTTTCTTACCATCCCTCCCTGTGGAGGATATCCACCAACGTAATTCTTGCACACACTCAATGTGGTGAAACCCCTAAGTACTGATTGGCCACCCACCCTAATTTGGGTTTCTACCACAGCAGCTACACTATCAGTATCTTTTTTGTATAACATGTCTGAGTGTGTTTGATGAATCTCATGATATATAGCACCAATGAATCCATTGTAGATGATAGATGGAATCCCATCCTTGACCATATCGGTCTTTGCCTTTGTCACTGTCGTTTGAAAGGCTTCTTGGAATTTCTCGCTTTGGCAGTGACACAAGTAAGATAGCACCAAAGAGATAGCAGCTTTGCGGTAGGAAAGAAGTATGATTAAAAAACAATGAACATATACATGATATTACCTAGTATCTGTCATTTCTTATTTCTTACCCACCCACCTAATTCACACAAGAGCTAAGGAGAGAATTTCAGCAATGCAGTATGCAGATCTCTTGAGAAGTAGAGAGAAAGACACAAAACTTATAAACTGAAGAGTCACGAGTCATCAGCCATACCGCTTCCCATATGTTGTATACTGACATATCTCATACCCAGTTGGGATGAGCAGGTATAATATCATGAGCACAGTCTGGAGATAGATAATAACTCTAAAGTCTATCAAGATTTAGAGCACTTCCCTTTTCAGCGCTTGAATGTCCTCTTTGCAAAAGCAGAGTTGTTGTTTCCTTTGAATGCCGCAGGTCCTCAACCAAACACCTACTGCTATTTCAGGAATGAACATAACTTTTTGCCAGAACAGGAATTTAAAATATTTTAACTATCCCCGGAACCCCCCAAAATGTCTTCCCATGTTATTAGTGATATTTTTGATCAAGATTCTTTGAAATCATAAAATCACAAGTCACATATCACAAAAATGTTATTTGTGATTTTCTGTGATCATCCGCCAAAAATACCAAGGCTTGCACAAAATCCTCACACAATGAAGTTAACGATGAAGGAAAATAAAGTATGCGAAGTATCTATTGTAAGCAAAAGTGAACTCGCACTAGATACAGTTTCCTTAATTTTACATGGGTATTTATGCGCTTTTCCGGTCTGAAGTAGTAACTTTTTCAGAGGCTCATCGTGGATCAATATTGGAATGATAACATTGTTTTTGGGGTTAAAAAGTGACTGGGAAATCAAACAGTATTTGCATTTGGTTGAATGAGATTGCACCATTTGTGTTTCAGTCACTATCTGGACAGAGTGCCAATCCCATGGATTGTTTGGTTATCAGTCAATCTCTGGACAGAGTATCAATCCTATGAATTGTTTGAAACCAACAGAGATGTTTGATATTGACACATTGAATTCAAACAATAATGTGTTGATAGCAACTGTTGTATTGAATTCCAACAATCACACAGTTGCACATCCCACTTTTCCTTACAAGATTTTGGGCTAGGCTGACGGCAGGCTTATGCTGAGATTGGATCCATCATTCATGCCATACTCGACAATGAATAAATAATGGTGGATTGGCTCATTACCGTGATGATGAATTCCAAGCAACAATGTGCTTGAGAAGGATAATGTTGGAAGCACATGATTGTCGAAAGGATCGGGTGAGGGGATTGTTGCGTCACTGTAACCCTCATACAGCCACTTGACATTGCCACATTTCCACCTTTGAACTAAACTAGGTAGGACAAAACCTTCTTCCGGAACAGTATTGACAATTGTAAAGACGGCGGTCGTTGATTAATGTCCTATGATATATAAATAATAAATATTACAGACTGGCATGGATTGAAATGTGAAGATGAGCTTTTCATGAGTAATGTCAGTTTGTTTTTATTGAGGAGGGCGTTTTTTCTGATTGTTTTCCAAATTACAGGAATTAGCTGCTTTCTGCGGACTTCATGATCAAGGCTTTTCATTGAAAAAATATTCCATTTAGCAGAGCTTGATTTCATGGAATGAAAGGTGTACGGTAAAAGAACTCTGCTTTATTGCAGCTATTTCGGCATTCTGCTGTCAATAGAATCTTTGATATCTCATCTGGATTGATTAGCTCTTGCCATGACATCTGGACCTCGAACTTACGTCCTGCTGTTTAATGTACCAAATGGTCTTAATGATTCATTGCACTGTCTCTAGATGGTGGGATGTAAAGTAGTCACATGCTTGATTCGGTGTTGTTATAGATATTGTACTCTTGTTCTTTACTTTTGTTTCTGTGTTGTATTTTGTTATAAATGATTCTTTGCACCCAATGATTGCTTTACATTCGAATGGAATGTTTCAGCCAAAATTGAGATTTGATACTGTGTGACAGTTGTATTGATTTGTAGATGTGTGAAATGGAGCGTTCACCTCAATTGAATTGTTGCTGGTGTTTGAATCTCGTATATTGTTCATTTTTCTCTCTCTATTCAGCTCCTTTCAGGGATGCCACCTCTAGTGGGTGCTCTTGGTGTCAGATTTTGATCAAAAAGTGGAGTAGCATGGGGTTTGTCCTTTGCGGTTTATGGTTTACAGATAGTAGGCTCATTTTGGAGGGAGATGAGGGGAAAACTGGGGAAGATTTGCAATAAGAGTGTACACTTGATAAAATGTTTCTATTGTCAATTGAAATTTTAGAGACAACACCTCGATCAATAACTTGTCTGCTCACACTTTCTTTTCTGTCTTGCTATTCCTCGAAGGAGAAGCATTTCTGCTGCCGTTTCAACAATATATCAGCATGGACCCAAGTTCCTGAAATATCTTCTCTGGGCTTGTATGTGATAGATAGAAAAGAATTCAAATATGACTTAGGGCTTTCTTAGCTTGGTTCCAACAGCATTGCTTCTTTAAAAACTTCATTATCCCTCAGTTTGGTTTCAGTAGAGGCTCTGGCATTTCTATCTTCTCCATCTTGGTTCATTTGAATAATACTTTGGCGGTAATGTAGAGGTGACTCCCATTACGTTGCATTTCATGTGGACACTTCTTCTTCTTTGGCTGCATATGATGATTTATATTCAATCAATCCAGTGAACGTTACAAGTGGTCAGTTTTGTTGAGATGAACAGCTAAGAGACCCCCTGTTTTGAGTGAGAATCCAGGGAGTTGATCTAGCAGGTGGAGATGCTCCACCAAAAGATTGACAAAACAGCTGCCAAAAGGCATATGCAGAGCTTGATAGTAAATGCATGCCGGTGGCCAAAGAACAGAAAGCAAATCAATTGAAAGTGAGACTAAAAGGCTTGGATCAATGTTTGTTTACATTGCTTGATTTCATTGCTTTTAAAAGTTTGCTTTACTCACATCACAGGATTCTATTGCTTTTGTTTCATTTCGTCTTGATGCTAAGAGAGCTTGACGAACATTGATGGCAATATCCCCATATGCCGCCCCAGTGATGACCCACAAAAACAACAACAGAACATGGATCAACGATGAATACAACATATCATACGGAGTAAACAAACTCCATCCCAACGAACTCCATCCCGTGGATGAAATCAGGAAACCACACAAATCCAAACCACTTGCCAGATCAGACGGATCTGCAGATGTCACCGATAGATCCAATGTATGCTCATGTGTAGTTCACACAGGGGGAAGAAAAATAATTGGCATTCACCGATCACCTAATGACGAACAAATCACATCATACAGATCAGAATTACTTGGAGAATATCTCACAACAAAATGCCTTCAACACAACCCAAAGCACAGCATTACACAAATATGTGATAATGAAAGAGCAGTGGAAGTCCTCAAACAGCTAATACACAATCCCAATCATATTCTCGATCCAGAAATGGACCTCATATTAGCAATCAAACACGAATGAGAACAGATGAAACATCCAAGTGCTTTAAAATGGGTAGAAGGACACACAGATACCAAAAAACCTATGCAAAGATCGGATGGCTCTATCAGAAACCTAAAAATACCACGATCAATATCCTGGTTAAACACAATGCTTATTCTGAACAATAAGTGGATAAAGACCAATTTACGCAGAACAAATTTGACATGCAATCATGGGCAAGGAACATAGGCAATACTTCTCATCAAAGTTTAAGCACACCGACTATCATCCACGACTCAATTGCACGGAAACATATTGGTATGACACGAAAGAACATAAAACATACTTATATACTGGCTAACAAAAGCAAAAATTCTAGTAAGAACCAGATGTATGACCGTTATGTGGTAAAGAAAAGGAAACACAAATACACATGTTTCAATGTCACAACTCAGACATGCTCCACACACGAAAAAAACATCAAAACACTACGTTGACACATGTCAGTTCACAAAATACCACCCGGCATAGAAGGATGCTTAATTGAAATAATACAAGCAACCTTCGAGAATTGAGAACCCGAACTAGACAAAACAATACAAGTCATCAATCAAGCCGTAACGACACAAGAACAGACAGGCTTTTAACTTATGACACGGTGATTCCTGAACAAACAATGGATAAAGCATACAATACTTCATCAAAGACAAAACTGATCACAAATTAAAAATCAGCTTACAGGGGCTCTGGCTCCATCTGTTAGAGCCCGTCTGAGAAAAGAGAAACAATATCTTACACAAAACAGATAACATAGTTACACAAATGCTACATAAAAGCCTCAACAGCGAATCGACAGACTGGAAGATACTATCACATGAGAGATTACATTATAGTCAACAGTACATGGTTTCATACAGTACAGCAGATTTCAAACGAAGGACGTTACACCACAAAAACAATACATTACATATCACAGATTTTACATTACATATTACAGATTTCATACAAAAAGTATAAACAGTGCTTGGAGAAAGAAAAAAACAAGTGGGCTCCAGAGGACCATCACCTAAATTTTCTATTAATGCAAAAACAGATACAGTTAAGCGACGGTCTTGTCATTGTATGAGTCACCTGGGTCCGATGTTATTAATATAGTGTAACACGTACCTACTGAGGTTTTATTTTTGAATGAATGGATGACTGGTTAATCAACACGAAATAAAGGGAAATGGTTCAATGGTTTCTATTTTATGTGCTCCAACCGGACTTTTCCCTTGACAGGAAATTGCAGATCATAAAATCACATATCACAAAAAATGTGATTTGTGATCTTGGTGATCTCTTAGGTAGAACCGAGAATCATTGCATTTTGGCTAAATTCTCCTGTTTTGGCCACAACCCTCCACTGGTTTGTTCCAGCAAATCTCACACAGTACACAGCAATCATAGTCAAAGATGTAATCCAAACATTTGGGCTAGGAACATCTCCACTGCCTCTCGCCTGGTGTGAAGAGGTATCTACTTTGTCTGATGTTCATTGTATATATAGTCAACTACTCTAGGCTGCAAAAGTAAAATGGTAGATCATCATTCATTATCCACTAAAGGGCAAAAAACTTAAAGGTCATCTATTCAGGGTCTGCAGTAAGAAAGTAAAAGAACAATCATTTACATTAAGCATACTTTGCTAATATTCATTATGAATTCAGGCAACCACTCTAATACGCTGCCGCAAAAAGTAAAATGGTAGGTCATCATTCACCTCCACACTGCTTGGGCAAAAATCTTAAGAAGTCACCATATTCAGGGATAATAAGAAAGTAACACAACACTCATTTTTACATTAAGCACCTGCCAAAACACACATACATCACATTTAGTTGTAATATAAAATCTTTTTTCTCATGGCATTTTGAGCATTGCTCATGCGAAGTTTGGCTTCCTCAGCAGCAGCCAAGGGTTGTTGTTGCTGATGGCTCAGGTTTGCATCTCCAAAAGAATTCTCTTTAACACCAATGTAATCAATTTTTTGACCTGGTTCACAGTTCCTTGAATAGTTGGGAGTGGGAAGAGGTTCAATCGTATGCACACCCTGTGAAGTCTGACTAACATATTGATTCCGAATAAACGAAGAACTACTTTGACCAAACNTAAACGAAGAACTACTTTGACCAAACGTGCGTGGTGCAGCACTGAGTTGGGGGGCATACGTTGAATATCCACCCAAATTCTGTTGCCGACTTGGCATTGATCGCACGCTGTGGTGTGTTACTTCTGACCCTCGTGGGCTAAATAGTTGTTGATGTGCTAGACTGAAGGGGTTCTTATGTCCAGAATTTTCCTCTTCTAGGTACACCGACATGCTGGACTTGAGCCCTGTGTTAGGATATGCATTCCAATTATTAGTTTGAGCTGGAGCTGTGTTGTAAGTCTGATTAGCCACCATCCATTGTTGGGGCGTAATATTACTTTGAGGCACCGCAGCACGCGAAGAAGCACTATTGGCTGCCATTTGACGTTGATGATTATTTGCCTGGAAAGTTGGCAGAGCAGAAAGCACAGAGGTCCCAGAATGTTTGGAATAAACACTATTAGTAGGTGTTTGTACTTGGTGAAGATAATTGGTTGCCTGAAAGGTTGGCAAACTGGCAAGAGCTGAAGGCTCAATAGGTCTTGAATAAGCACTATTAGTCGACATTTGACTATTATGAACAGAATTTGTCTGCAGTGGTTGCTTATTGTAGAGAAAAGAAGGCTCTGCACTATTAGCTGACGTATGACGTTGATGGGAAGTTACGTTTGTCTTCAAGGGCGCCACATTTGTAGCTCCACGAGGCTCAGAATATCTTGAATGGTCACCAGTGGCTGGCATTTGACGTTGTTGGGTAGGAACATTTGTCCGCAAGGGCGCCGCATTGGTAGCTCCACGAGGCTCAGTGGATCTTGAATTTGCACTTTTAGCTGGCATTTGACGCTGATGGATAGGAATATTTTTCCGTAAATGTCCCGCATTGGTAGCATCACGAGGCCCAGAAGTTGTTGAACGATCAACAGTAGCTGCCCTTTGACGTTGAAACACAACACTTTTCTTTTCTGGCGCATCTGCGGCAAGACGATCATGAGGCTCTAAAGGAGTCCTGACAGTCGATGACATTTGTTGTTTTGGCACTGTTTTTGGTGACCTGACATTGCTCCTGGATTCCAATTTATTAACAGGTTCTGGGTCAATAGGTTGTGCCCGTTTCCCAGGCGAGTGTGGTCCCATCGTGATATTATCTGTATCACCAAGTTCATCACAAATTACACACATTAGATCATTATCATCAGGCCTTATCATCATTGGCATTTGACACTGCATACATGAGTGGTTGGACATTTTCCAACCAAGACTAGCGCGATACATGATCCTATAGCTTGCCGCATTTCTCTTGGATTCATCAAAATACGTTCCATCATCTGAAGGCACACTGACCGGAGCTGATTGATAGTCTGATATGCCGCAGCCAATGATTTGTTCACCCCCTGAACATGTGAATGTGTCTTTGACCTTCGTCACCAACTTTGAAAACATATTTTTTTGAGTCTGCTTCGGTTTCTTCAATGCGGCCGGCGTGGCTGGTGGGTCATTACCACGCACTATGACTCCCTCCGTTGTAAGCGGTTCATTAACTAATATAGTCAGAGGTTCGGGTCTGTTCTGCACCTGTTTTGGACCACTTGTGTTCACTCCCATTTCCATTCCAGGAGGATCATCGGTAGGATTTGCATAGTGATCAACATCAGCAGCATGCATTACTTCAGCTTCCATGATAGGCGTGGCAGTTGGGTGTTGTGAATTTTCATGATAAGTCGCCAGATCAGCCTCAGGCACCACTTCACCGTCATTCACAACTGTGGCATCAAACACCATAGCTGTTCCATTGTTTAAGTTTTGCTCATCAAGTCGCCAGTCTGGTTCTTGCCTGTATATTTCAACAGGATCTTGTGGAACAGCATTGGGAATGGTATTTCCGTCAGTATTAACATCGTTTACTCCTCCGTGAGGCTCAGAGATTTTCTGCATTGCAGTCAAGGGATCCTTAGCTCCAGCTTCATCGCCAATATACATATACTCTGCATGTTGAGGCACATCACCTTCGGGGTCACCTCTATCCGATGTACCTTCTTGCCAATTGCCAGCCAACAGTTCACGATAGAGTTTGGTTCGCTCTTGGCTTTGGTGCTCCACAAAGGCCAATCTTACAGGCACCATACGGGCGAATGACTGAATTATTGTTGCAGCAT
>JALLAY010001307.1:0-10807 GCA_036939635.1 Cyclotella baltica
GGCAATTTACGTGACCGGGGGCTGGAAGTGCCCAAAATGGCCCTCAAAGGGGGGGGGTCTCAACAATGAATTAATAATTAACTTGCCCCCGCCTAAAATGTGTAGTAACGGCGTTGTTGCACAAAACCAACGGCTCATAAAAAACGAGCTCCTCCATGTCCGCTCATTTCCGCTTTCATGACCTCCGCCACACAGCTATAGTACCCGGCGGAACGCAGAATCACCTCAATGAACAGCATCATGAATAATCACGGCCCAAACACGGCGGATAGTATCGCCGGCAGAGATAGTAACCAATGCCCATGGTCACGTCGATTGAGGGCCAATGATTTTACATTCACGTGATTGACACACGATAACTCTGATACGTGTTCGACTCAAGAACCGAGCTCGAGCATCACTAACTACTAACCACAACCTTGTAGATAAATCTCACCTCATTAACTACACAATGTCATCGAAACACAGAACTCCACCCCGCTCCACCCAAACCTCCTACGACTCCACCACCACAGAATCCCTCAACGAAAAACTCACCAAAGCCACAGACCTCGAATCCACCCTCGACAAACTCAAACTCAAACGCTCCTCCGACTCCGAAGCCAAATCCTCCGCCATCCGTTTAGAACTCTGCTCCCTCTTTAGCGACCTCATCATTGTCGATCCCCCCCTCGCCGCGGCCAATAACATCATAGAACGACTATGGAAGCATTGCTTCTACGGCCGCATCAACGAATTACGCTCACGCATCTCCAAAGAAAAAAGTCGGGCTAAAAAACGCTCGGCTGCCTCCCCCGGTAGCGTCTCAAACGCCGCGGAAGTAGAGAAACAACTCCAACAATTCCTCAAAGAGGCCGTGGCACTGTATCAATACCTCATTAAAAAGTACTCTGAGGCCCTTACTGATTCGACTCAACAAGATGCTGAGTATGTAGAATCCATAATCTCAAGTTTGTACAGGATGCACATTCATCTCGGGGATTTGTACCGGTATTCATGCAACACTCAAAATGCCGAAGAGTGCTACTTAAAATCAGCAAAGTTTGCACCTGGGACGGGAAATCCGTTCAATCAGCTGGCTGTGGTGGCACAAAGTCAAGAAAGTCAGACGGTCTTAGCTTTGTACTACTATGCTCGGAGTCTCATGGCACTGCAGCCTTTTGAAACGAGCAGACCGAATTTAGTAAGGTTGTTTGAGACTAATTCCAAGTGGTTGGGGGATCATTCGAGGGGTGAGTCACACAAGGTATTGGTCGGGAATAAGGATTGGGTGCATAAGCAAAAGACTGTCATGACTAGGACGGTTATGGCCAAGTTGGTGGAGTTGCAGTATATGTTTTTCAAGGGGATTTCGTTGGAGGATGGAGATGAAAAGGTTGATTTGAATCGGGTTATGGAGGGGATGGAGGAGCAGATTAGGGGATTTGAGGAGTTGTTGAGTGTTACGGGATGTAGTGAGGGGTTGTTGTGTAAGATTGTGGCAATTTTGGCTTTTTCTACATTAGGGGCCGGGAATATGGGCAAATTGTGTGGTGGGGAACAGTTGAGGGGGTTGGAGGCCAGTACGCTTAGGGGGGTCGTTATGAATAATCAGGCTATTGCTTTTTCGTTTTTGTTGAGATTTTTGGCGTTGTTGGCAGAGAATGTTGTCAAGTTTATTGAGGAGAAGGGGTTGACGGGTAGTGGGAAGAAGGGTCTTGGTGGTGTTAGGCCATTGTCTTCGCTGTTGCTTGGGGTTAAATTTGCAACTTCTATTTATGCTGGGTCAAAGTGGTTTCAAGGTCTGCCCTTGTATCCATTGAAACAAACTGTGGAGCAGGTAGACACCTCTCCTATCCGTGATTTGTGCAAAAAGTAACATTGTAGCTTTTGGGAGTCAGTTGCAAAAGTGTCCAACTGCTTCAAAGGTCTCGATCTTGTTTGGATGGATGGGCCATCACCACCTGAGTGCATTGACGTTTTCAGTGATTTTATCTGCTACATCCCTTTTGACTCATTCTTGACTCGGACTTCTGATTCTACGTCCAAGTATGCATCACTGGAAGAAGCTGTTGGTGCGCTATCGACCAAATCAAAGAGTACTTCTAAGACAGACGATGAAGAAGCCATTACTAAGGTCCGTCTTTTGCTTGGGGTAGCATCACAGGCAACTCGTCCGGTGGAATCAGATGGAATAGGTACTCATTTCTTGGTCGAGGATGCAGATTCAAAGACTCTTAAAGCTCTGCGTGAAGAGGATGTTGCACCCAAAACAAATATTGCTGATATGCTGTTGGATAACACGGACTTTGATGTAGGTTTGGATGAACCAGAAGAGAAATCCCAATACTCTAATTTGGATGTACCTCTACTTACTCCTGCGGCTCTTCTAGCCAGTGCTGCTGCTGCGGAACCACCAGCTCCAGAGGCAGCAATGCCCTCCACTATGAATGGTCTTGTTCCTACCTTGACGATTGCTCCAGAAAATAACTCAGCAACTAAGCCACTCCCACCACCTCCAGGTTTTGGGCCTCCTAGGAATGCAAACCAAACATCTGCGCCTAATGTCAATCCCTCACCTCCTCCGGTTGACAATCCATTGTTGCTATCTCTATTGCCTCAAACCAAACAACCCTCGATGCAACCAAACACTTTTGGATCAAATTTTGGTGGAAGCTTGGTGAATAATGGCTCGACATCCACTGGCACTATCAACATGCCCCAAGCTGGACTGAGCCTCTACAACACTTTAAACCCTTTTGCAGCTGAGCAGCCAGCTTCCAAAATGTCCAGTTTTGGTGGACTCGACTTAAGCCTTGGTGGGGGTAACTTGCTGAATGCTGGTCAACCTTCCACCAACACCAGAATAATGCCACAGGCTGGGCCCGACATTTTCGACACCTTAAACCCATTTGCTACAGAACAGCCAACTTCCCCTCC
This sequence comes from Cyclotella baltica, assembly GCA_036939635.1. Classification (NCBI taxonomy): domain Eukaryota; phylum Bacillariophyta; class Thalassiosirophyceae; order Thalassiosirales; family Thalassiosiraceae; genus Cyclotella; species Cyclotella baltica. The sequence continues at coordinate 2,920 of JALLAY010001307.1, forward strand.
CACTTCTGGTGGTCTTGATCTCAATTTTATGCTGAATAACGCTCAACGTAAAAATCCCCCTGGCTTCACGGACCCACAGCGGACCGAATCAATGGAATCAGATCCATTCAATCATAATGATTCTCTTTTAAAGTTTCTTTTTGATTCGAATGTGAGTGAGGATTAGGGCAAGGCATGGGGTGTGGTGTTGTGAAGTTGATTATAACAATTTGGGTATTGGGCTATATCACCTGCAACAAATGGTTTCAATCCCTCCATCAACCAGAAACAACTTAATCTGAACCCTTGAGCCAACTCGCCAACAAAGGAACTATCACAGCATATATTACACTGCTTGTTCGACAGCAGTGTGCTGATTCATGGCGAGCTGGAAGATTATTGTTTGGAAGGAGAGCATTTGGCAGGCTTAATGGGTAGAGATATAACGGATAAGGGAAGTGATGGGGTTTATTGGATTATTTGCCTAGAAAGAGGAACTTGGAGTAATGATGAAGGTGGTGCGACAATATTTTAGTTCTATCAATTAAATAATTACTTCAGTTCTCTGGCAACATCATTTCGTCACCTTAGATTTTGCTCAACCCTTTTTCATTATGGTATACTTATTATTTTGCCGCTGACTGAGTGCACCATATTCTTGTCACTGCCGTAGACAGTAGACAATGTAGATATTGAAACAATACATATAATACACCTGGATGGCCAGATTTAATGGCTTGAAAGGCATTTATGTCATACAATTCTTTGTCCTATACTATACATACTATAGTGAATTTTAGTTCCATCAATGAAATAATTACTTCAGTTCTTTGGCAGCACCATTGTTGCTCCTTAGATTTGGCTCAATCCTGTTTCATTATGGTTCTCATTATTTTGCCACTTCTATTTGATTCAAGTAATGTTTTTAAAACAAACAGGATGCTGTCCACGTGAACTATTCAATTCAATTGAAAATCAGAATGGATGGATGCCTTTTATTTCAAATTTATTTCAGTTTGAATTTGAACAAAATACATTCACCTGTGCTCGTTCCAATGTTGATTGAAACAAGCAATCCAACTTTTATTCAACAAATGAAATGAACAATGTGGACAGTCCACATGAATTATTAAATGAAACTGGAAGGTGGTGCTCATTCCTTTTGATCACTGTGAGTATGTGGGATATCCAACAAGCAGATGTTTTCAGTATAAAGTTTTTGTTTTCCTCGCTTCATGGAGTTTAGTGTTTTATCTTGGTGCATCACTAAAATGAGGGTTTGTATATTTTTAGGCTTGTGTCATATCTAGAGTTTATTGATCTGTGGCACTAAGATTGTAAATTCAAAAATTAGAATTTGGATGTGTGGTAGTACATGATTTTAAGAGAGTTAATGCTATAACCTTCACCTAATGAGCAGCAACCTTGACACAGCGAACAATGAAGATTATGATCCTTGGAATAGTTTCCGCCCATATTTTTAAACCAAGACCAAACACAACAAAAGTCTTAAGAATACGTCCTTAAAGTCATAATGTCGCAGACATATCCCTACCATTTTTATCATGACGAATCTCCATTGGTATATTTCACATTAGTGAAAATTTTAGTGTAAGGATATAAGGCAACTGTGGATCATCATTGGTCATTGCATCTAGAGTAACTGCACGTGCATTTTAAATCATTGGCCTAATCAATCAACTACAAAAACGTGATTACTTAGGTCAAACCATAACCTAAAAATATTAGAGTACATGCTGTATTGTATGCGTCGTAACCACAATAATAATTTTAGGTTGTGGTGAAGATACTTAGGGGTATGATGTGTTACCAAAAGGATTTTCGTGTACACCAACCTTGGAATTGACTTCAGTTTAAATTCAATGACATATGTGTGCTAAATAAAAATTGCAAGGTTAACCGAAACAAGTAGACCCGTAACCCGAGCTCTCTCTTTTCATGCAAAAATTAAAGATGTTGAAAAGCTCCTTTGGAATGTAACTGTAATAGCTAGCTTAATCTTATGGTTGGAATTGATTGGCAATTTGATATTTACATTGTTTCAATCCAACAGTTGTATTTCTGTCAAACAAAAAATCAATGAAATGGGATGAGTATTTTGACAAAATGCTAGAATGCCTGCGACAATGACAAATTTGTGTATTTGAATTTGTAAATTAAACTGACAATGAAATGAGAGTAAATGCTCTCTAACAAATACAGGACTTTCGGATTTTTAGTTAAAAATGACAATGCTGCAATCTGTGGGCTGCTTCAAAAAGGAGAAATTCTACTCTACGTATGGTACATCTGTACAGAAAGGATTTCTCACTGATTTTAAAATCTAAAATAAGTAATATCCAGTGATTCTATGTCCAGCCAGTGTCAGGGCTATTTACCATATACTACTTGAACTTGAATTGACTTCCTCTTAAAACTAACTGAAACAAAAGTGGAGAGAAGACCTCAACCAACCAAAAGAGCATTTCCCTTGTTGTAGAATATGTATCGTTTCATTTTAAAACAATAAATTGAAATTAGGAGAAGTTGATGGAAGAGAATTCCTAATAGACGTTGATGGATCCAGCGCTTCCTCCAACACCGAAGACACAGAAGTGCATCAGTTTCAGTTGAAGTTGTTCTGGCGCATTCAAAATAAAGAAATGATGCCCGTCAATTCAGAGCTAGACGAGAACAAAACAAAGACCACAGAATTGAAAAGAGTCAATGACCAAATTGCACTCTACATCAAAAAGATCCACAACGAGAAGCATCGATTGGAGAATATCAACGCACAAATCGAAGAGAATGAAGCAAAGCTGTTATCGCAAAGATCTCAATCACGAACAGAAAGTGGTCATCCCAATGCTGCGACTACTAAGCACCACATCAGAGTCATGGAAGATAGGCTCAACAAGTCGTTGGTCATATTCAACACAAAGGTGGCATCCAACAAAGAACTTCGTAGGTGAGAAAAGGTGTCTTTATCTGTGCGCAAGAATAACATCATTTCAGAGCAAATCATCACATGTCTGCTCAGGAAAATAGATGAATTAAGACAAGAGCGGTGTCAGTTTGATGAAATCTACACAAGGCTAGAACATCAGGTCCAAGCAAAGCGTGACGAAATGAAGCACGTACTAGAGGAAGGCAAAAAGCGGATCAAAATGCGAGATAAGTCATTGGATGAAATAGAAGCACTGCAAAGACAGCTGCGTGAGACGACAGAAGCACTGCGTCAGTCGAAGGATGAGTTAAATAGAGTACAAAACCAGATCAATGTAGAGGATGAAGCCTTGAAGCTAAAGCAAAAAATGGATGATCAAGTACAAATTTCCACTGCTTCATCTCAAAAGTCAGAAGTAAACCAGAACCAAACAATTGAAGAGGACGACGACATGAATCTCGACGAAGCATTTGCCAAGGTGAAGGAGCTCACGGATATTCATATTGAAAACGCTGATGATCTGATTCAAAAAATGAACACAACAGATGAACGAAACTATAAACAGTTCAACATTACCAATGAGCTCGAGGCAGAGTCTGATGCGCTGTCTCACAAAATAAAAGAAGCCGAACGCGAGCTCGACAAGTTGAAATGCCGTGGTGTGACATTTGGCGCTCAAAAACAACAAGAAGTTGCTTTGATGGCAGAGAGACGCATTGAACTGCAGGGAAAGATCGATCAACTCGATGCGCAGTATCGTCAGAAGACGGCTCTGTTTGAAAAGATTGCAGAGACAATTCAGAATGCTTGTGGTGAACTTGATGTATCAATGTAAGTAACACTCGACTTTGCAGTGATTATTCTTTTCAACAATACCTATCCTTGATGCTTCCATTAATACTTTAATTTCATACTATAGCCCACGAAATCTCCTTGCTTCGGATGGAATAACAAAGAATAATGTGATGGAATACCTCGCAGCTATTGAGAGCAAAGCGATCGAGATTATTGAAGCCACTTTTGATGACAGTGATGAAAGCGAAAGAAGTCAAGGCTCACCTTCTACGAGTAAAAATTTGCCCTTTGAACGCGACATTAAGATTTCAAAGAGTAGGATTTCACTGCCAAATCCGGATGATTTTGCACAAAGTAGTCTGGAAGACGACGGGGATAGACCATTGACAATCGAAGAATTGCAGCGAAATGCGAACATGCTCAAGCTGTAAGATGTAGCATCGGGATGTAGATGACATGATCCAGTGATTTGTGGCAGAGAAATATTGTTTATGTATTCGGCAAATCTATCTCAACCGAGCTGAATGATATCACGTCAACCATGTCAATTGTGCCTGTATGACCCCATTCCCTTGCTATTCATTAAAGGTTCAAAGGATTCCACCTCTCTCTGCACTGTAGTACTCAATTAATCCTTCATTTACCTTAGTTGTGGCTGTGCCTGGTGTATTCCACCGCTCTTGGACGCCAAAGAGAAAGTTAGCAATTCTAGCCGTGGATTCACTGATGCTACTTTTAGCCACAACTTATCTCCTTCATCAAGCTTCCCATTCTCTGACAAGTATCGATACTCAAACCTGTGCCATTGAGTGAATTTTGTTGCCAACAAAAGTGATGACTTCAGTAAATGAGGGGACATGGTATTTATGAGCACTTCAACAATATGAATATGTAGACTCACCCAAGCTCATACACATAAATGGCATATTGAAATCTCTCGTAGTCAACACATCCCAGAACAATGCTCTCAAACATGACCTCACTTTCACTGCCTTCAACTTTTCGACGAATGTATTCAAATAACCAAAAGTTACTTGAAGATGTTTGGATTGGACGAGCAGCAAAAATCATACCCCGTCCAGACTTGTAATCAATGGGATCTATGTTATTTGGTGTAGTAATAGGTTCTTCTTTGTTGATTTGAGATATATTATAGCCAATGTCTAGGCTTGTGACTTCTTTTGGTATTGGAGTTTCATTCAGAAGCAACTCATTGACTCTTTTCCTTCTCAAATATCTCTTCAGTGCAGCATGTACCTTAGTATTTTGTTAATAGGATGTGAGTGTAGTCATTTTTTAATGCGATCAACCAGCAAACAACAATATCTTCTCACCTTTAAATCTGTCAAACGTCGGATCGGACTAGACCATTGTACATAACTATCCAAACCCATACCAAAATGAGGACCAGGCTCTTCAGATACCTGCACAGGCTTGAAGAAGCGTCTGTTGCAAAAAGGAGTTGAAGCCTAAAATGATAGCTTTCAAAGTATGTGTTGCAATAAATACTCACCTGCAATACCAAGCATGTGGATAGAGATTATTCATGGCCAAAAGAAAGTTTGCCTGCTTCGATTCTTGGACACGGGTTTTGTAGTCTAGGACCGTTTGTATCCAATTAGATCAGGAAGAGTTTTTTTTTCAGAAGATTCCTTTCTTGCCTCGGACAATTGCTTGCTTGTGAATTTAAATTCATGTTTGTGACTTACCTGGAGGTGGTTGTCTTCTATATGGCAATTTGAGTACATTTGGTATTTGAACATGACCATCCACTGTGCCTCCTTTTTGCACGGGTTGCATTTCATGCCACTTTCCAAGAGCTTCACCAGCTAACAATATATTAATTGACCACATATCAATATCAGCAAATGCACGTATAATAAACACAAAACCACAACTGAACCTCTCTCACCTAAAATCATCATCTCAGTCACAATCAACTGCGACGATGACACTGGAGACGCATACGGATCATAATGCTCCGATGCACCACCCTCAGCTCCACCCACAGTTTTGTTCGACCCAGAATTGTGAGTTGTCTCAATATTTATTTCAATTTTATACCCAGTGTCCTCTTCCTCGTCTTCAGTAACAGTGACAACACCTTTGGGTATAGGACAAGGTATTAACCCCTCACTGGATCCCCGTCTCACTCTAAGCTCACGTCGTTTTGTCGCGGCAGCCAATAGAGCACCAACCTCCCATTCTTCTGTGTATCCCACTCCCTCGTCTAGCATTTCATCAACCTGTTCATAGGTTAATCTATAGTTAACGTGTATTAAGGAAGAAGTGACAATAATAGAAGAGGCATCAATAGTTCCATCAGGGTGGATCTGTACTCCTAAAGATAAAGCGTATTTGTCTTGGTTGGATGTCAGTGGCATGACATTAGACGACATACTGCAATATTTTGTTGAGTGAAGAGATTGTTCATTGCAAAAAATATGATTGTAGTTCAACCTAATGAACTCACTTTTCGGGAAACATATCCAAAGTCATACCAGGCAAATACAACGAAATTCCTCTCCGCTCGGCAACATTTAATAATTCGGATCCTCTTGACGCCCAATGGTCTACATCTGCAATGTGTATCCAATACCTAAGCTTTTGTTCATCGTTGTTATTTGGGTCGCTGATTTTCTCAACACTAATCCCATCATCTATATCTAGTGTTGAATGACTGTCAATGGTGTAGACTTTTTGATGGCGGAGGTCTTGCCGTATCCCGAGTATTGTGTCAGGATCATGCGTCTTCTTTTCTGCCTTTGATTTGTGTTTTGTTGCCCAGGATTGTTTTGTTGTTTGATGTGTTGTTACATGAGCATTGTTTGTAAGTGCCTAAACTGTGAAAGTATGCATGCAACTAAATCAGACAAACTTAACTCACCTCTAAAGAACATTCAATCTCCTCCTGCAAAAATCTAACAGGAAACCCACTCCTCAACAATGTAACCTCCTCACTCCTCCTCCAAACACCCATTTCAACCATTAGCTCATACGCTCCCACCGCACTTCTTTTTCTCTTCAAAAAAGCTAAAACTTGTTTACCCAATTCAACACTTCGATAAAACTTAAGCCGTCTAATATCCTCCGTAGTCCATGATGATATCCAAACCACCTCGCCAGGAGGGGATGCAACATCCGTAGGACGGAATAAATGTCTAACCAACTTGTTTTGAAATTCTTCACTCCCCTTGACGCCTATTTGCATCGCGTATATGAGTAATAATTGGAGAGTTATTATTGCATGTTTGATTATTGGCTCGGGTGGAGCGGGGTGGAGTGTGAATAGATTTTCGAGGAGGGTTTCTGCTGATTCAGAGGTTGTTAGATCGATGAATCGATTTTTGGCTAGAGATATTGCTGGATTGTCATTAATTGTGTGTGATGTGTCTTCGGATGATGTTTCTGCTTCATTGTTACTTATACTGGGCTTCGTGGACTGTAAATGAGTTTGAATTAGTGACGCCAAATAGTCAAATGATTGTTGAATTTCACCTTCTGTTAATTCAAGGGTTTCTTTTGTAGGCGCGGCGGCAGAACGAGCTTGTAACTGTGACTTGCAGCGTGCTAGCTGCCAAGAACGAGATTTAACTGATTGACAATTACCAGCCTCCGACAAATGAATGCATGAATCGTGAAAGCTGCTCAAACTGTTAGACCGAGACTTATGAACTGCGTTGGTGAACGACGTAACAACATTGCTCAGATGGCAGAGCAAGAGCAACAGAATTGTTGCTGGCAGATGGAGACGTCTCATGATTGAGTAGCATTCGTTGACTTTGTTATAACCCGCCTCCTCTATTTCTCTATGGGTTATTTTAGGTTATTTTAGCGTTGAGGTTTGTTATTGGATAGTGGTGGAGGTTGCCATTGCCATCCAATGGCACATGGTTGTTTGGTTTGGGCTCTTTTTGGCGTTGATGATTGATGACTGACGTCGAAGTCCTCTTTCGTGGCAAGTACATAAGGGGAGACGGACAGACAAAATCTTACAGGCACATCTGGGAGCGATACCTTACTATCTACTTACGTATCTACCTACTATCCCCTTTTGTGAAGGCAATCCTACAAAATTAAATAAATGGAGACGGGTTCCATACTATTCCCACGTAAACTGATGGAGACTGCGAAGTTTCATCAATTGTTCTACGTGGGAATAGTATG
>JALLAY010001308.1:0-10808 GCA_036939635.1 Cyclotella baltica
CCATTTCACCAAGTATGGACTCATATTTTAGTGGACATTTATTGAAAATTAGGCTCAACTACAAAATTATACAAATTAATGTGGGTGAAAATGTTTGCCGCCCAATTTTCGGGGTAAAAAATCTGGCTTTCAGATGTCCCACGACAGTGCATTTGATACCATTTCTTGCCCACACTCTCTAGTAGCTGAATACATGAGTGGTTTGATGGACAATCCAGATCCATACAGAACAAAAACAACTAAAAGTAGCACCTACCACACGTTTTGTTGCCGATGAAACAGATTTGGAGAGAGAAAAGGAATTTTTCCTCCCATAACTTCTGTTTGAAATTTTCGCTCCAAGCGCTGAGATCCTGATACATTCCTAGATGTTCTTCGTGGTGTGTTCATAAAAAAATCTGCCAAGGAAAGAGAAAGCAGATGCTTAGTCCTCTCCCCTCTCCGTGGTTCTGATACATTCAATACCTTTGAAAGTATCTTGTGTTTTAACTTTATGTATTTTTCAACCAATAAATGCAAGTCAACAAAGGAAGCAACAAAAATCTTTTGTGGACTCCATACACATTCTTCACTAATAAGATTTTGATGCAATTCAATTTAATAATCAGTATTGAATGTACTAGAATTATGTCTTCTCATCAAGTTCGGAAAGCTACCACTTTCAATTGTAAATTCTTTGATATGCTCTGATCATTTCAGTGTCTCATCTGTTCTTAATAAGTGCACATATGGTGCTCATTTTTAGTATCGATATTTACTGTATAAAATCATGTTCAAAAATTCAAGATTGCAAAAACATCATCCTTTCTCCCCACACTCTGCCCAAACACTACACTATACTACACTACACCAAACCCTGCGGCTATCACGATGTTCACCACACATAACAACCCAAAGTTGATAACCAATTTGTACACCTACTGAGCACCATTAGAGGCTTCTTAATGTTGACATTGACATTTTTGACCAGTGCTTCATGGCGTCTAACATATTCAAGAAGTCATGTGAGATGAAATCTTTGAGACCGACCGTGTCTCCTACCTGTGAGAAAGCAACTTTGCAGGTGTACCAGAGCTTGCAAATTGACCCGTCGGCCAAAGCCTACTGAGCAGTAAATCAATTCTGTCCACTGAAAAATTTAGGCACCATCTGTATCAAGATTAGGAGATAGAATTGGGCCGTCGCTGTGTTCCAAAAGATCCTATCCATCATCCATCCTGATTTCTACAATCTCAGTTCTCACAACTCCACCAAACCTTTCTCCTACGTCCCCACTGAAAAAAGGTCAGTGTGGTCAAAACTTATTCCCGTTGGCGTGCTGCATGATCGTCTTTGCTCTTTAGATACTCTCCAGTGAAATGCTATAGTACATTATTTCTACAATCTTCTAAAGCTGGTTAGATATCCATTAGGTAACAGCAGAAGTCCTAAACTAATATAGAGTCAAAAATGTACCACCACTGGCACCAGAAGTTTGCATGACCATCTCAAACAAATTGTTGGGCGAAGAATTAATCTTTTGCTGAATGAATGAGGAAAAGAGCTCTTCAAACGGTAGTTCAAGAATCAAACATATCCTACATATCATACAAGTACAAATACCCTAAATATCCTACTACATCAATACATGCATTTATATTAAAAAATACACTTTTATCTTGAATATTTTCTCTTCTGAAAACCTGGCCTTGGAATTTGGCAGCAAGAGAGTGCATTATTTCTTGGATGTAAATTTAAAACTGATTATACACAAATAGACAATAAAATTCAATGTTTGAGGCAAGTTAGATGCGGGCTGGCCATTTTTCAAGCAGTACATGATGAATATGGTCAGCCAGCTCACAAATTCCAATGCGCTGATAACTTGACTGCTGTAAAGATAGACTCTAACGATACTGATTGGAGTTGGGAGGTAATTCAAAAGCTTGAGTTGAATGTTTCTTTAATGTTTACAAGTACAGGTGTATTTAAAGGGAACTAATAACTTGTCTGTATTTTTCTATCAACCAATAATGACTTTTCTGAATTTACCATTGACAATTATAAGCATAATCAATGTATTAAACTGCAGCAAAAAAATAGCACCATTTTTCTTCCAAGTGTTTCTAATTATCTTTAGAAATGATTTATATCTCATCATGATTTCATGGGCAAGCTGCTTAATCTTTAGTTAGTGTGTTTAACTAGTAAGAAACGGATAGATTAAACTCATTTCTTGAAACATTCTCCAGCAGTAGTAGACAACTAGTAAGAAACGGATAGATTAAACTCATTTTTTGAAACATTCTCCAGCAGTAGTAGACATGACCTCATCTTTGGTGGATCTCATAACAATCAATATTAAGTATGGTTATGTTACGCTTACTAACCTTACCGCCAGTCCTTGGTTTATGTACATAGTAAAAGTAAAGAAGTCTTGCATCATTTTCTATGATTGGGCTAATATTGGTGCTCTGCGCTGTAATTTTTCCTTTCCTTTTTTCTCTTTTATTTGTTCGAGGACTAGCATGGAAAAATGCCACTGATTGGTTTTCTCAGCTCAGAGTTAAGGCCCAAAAATAAATATCTTCCTGAAAGCAGGATGAGAACCACTCTTTAAGACTCTTTGAAATAAGAGATGGTGTCAAAGGACACCATACCAAACCAAACACCTTGAGCTTAAAAGACAACAAAGGAGTATTAGCGAGTAACTCGAAGGACAACATAAAAAACATTGAGAGACACTTCACTTCTGTCTTCAACTCTAATCTTCAAATACAACCTTACGCACCTGAGATTGTAAAACAACATGAAACCAATTATTTTCAAGCAGACCCCCAAGTTACTTCGTAAACTGGAGATCGGCAAGGAACTAGTGGGCAAGTATATAGGAGTCATATGAAGGCTACCCAAACCACTTTGTGGCATCCTCCACACGGGAAAACGCAGCCAAGCACCTAAGAAACTTAATGGAGACACAATCAACAAAAGGCTCGATCTAGTCTTGAAGACCATGAACTTCGTACACCGTCCCAGCATGAATGGCACCCTACATCCAACACTTGTTCTTCACCCCCAGTACATCTTGGAGGAACCCGGGGAAAAAATAGACAATGTGATGTAAAGACGAGATAAGTGATTATCAAAATAATGTGCTATTTGAGTTATTTGGTGTCACAAAATCAGTAGACAAATCCAGAATTATGCTGATCCCATGCATTCATTTTTCTGCAGCATGAAATATGAGTCACAACATTGCTTCTTGGTCTTCTTCAAATATGGACCTGTTGCCCAACTTGGAGGCTCACCTGTTGTGCAGAAGGCCACTCCATCCCAAACTGGGAAGTAATAGTCACCATTATTATGGTCTATATATGCGTCAACACTCACATATACTTCATTTGGCTCGATGTTCACAATGTTTGATGTAGTATAATCTTGCTTCGGTGGGGATGATTCACCATTTGAAATTGCAGAATTGGAAGTGTGATCTGCAAAATCCACTATTGGTGCCTTTGTAGTAGTAGGATCTGGTACATCTATTATTATAGCATTTGTAGTGGGCTCTGGTGTTTCTGCTATCAAATTTGGAGTGGGATCTGTCACCATATTTACTTCTTCTTCTAATGGGTATGATATTTTGAGTTCAGGCGGCTTCCCACCAGTAGTTCTCGAGCTGTAATCGGCAGTGCCAGGATTTCGTGATCGAATACGGACAGTGATGGGACCTCTACTTCGCTCGAGATCCTCAACTGCATTTGTAACATCAACCTCATACCATTTGTCTTTTTCAATCCTGTCCAGATTCCCCAACCGAGTTGTGTACTCAGGGGCATTGTTCCAGGTCACTGTTTGATCAGACCATGGAGCTGTCTCGGGAGCAACATGAAAGATTCCACCAGAGTCTGAATTTGACAGAGCATAAACCCTCAATACAGCACTGATTGGGTTTGATTCACTGGCTGGGACTACGAATCTCAATATGACATCCTGGGCATTTGGACCAAATGATGTTCCTTTGATTTGCAATGTCTCGCCGCCTTTTGGGGTATCAGGCTCATTCTTGAATATAGTTGCAAGTTGTGACGCTTCAACTGTAACCTTCAATGAAGGATCTTCAGAAAGAGATGTTGTTGTAATCAAGTCTGTTGTTGTCGTGGTAGTGGTTGTTGTTGTAGAGGTTGATGTTGTTGTATCAACTGCATACGCCCCATCTTTGCAGTCATAAGGGAATGCAGGATCGCCACATTCAAAGTAAGCGTAAGAGGGATCACAGCTCTGTTCGCAGCAATCTCCTCCATCCCAGTGACATTCTTCAGTATTATAGTCAGCATCACACCTGCCGTCACCAAGTCTTGTACGGTCAGAAACAGTACATTGCTCCGGATCAATGTACTCATCAAGAACGGGGTTTAGGCAAAAGTAACCAAACGGTCCAAATCCTTGAGAATTCTCATTGCCGCAGCCATAATTCGTTTCAAAGTTACACGTTTCTTGACAACAATCACCGTTATCAAAATTACATTCTGGTGTATTATATGGTGCATCAGGATCACAAGCACCATCACCAAGATACGCAACTTCGGGGAGACAACAACCAGGCATGCCATCAACAGATTGTAGGCCGTCTGGGCAACTAGTCTCTACAACAGCAGTGGTTGTTGCAGCAGCAAGAGTGGTTGTATCAGCAAGGGTAGTTGAAGATGCAGTGACAGTAGTTGCCTTAGTTGCGGTCGTTGACGCTGCCACTGTGGTTGCTTCTGCTGCAGTTGTCGAGGCTGAAACTGTGGTTGCGTCTGCCACAGTTGACGAGGCTGAAACTGTCGTCGCTTCTGCTGTGGTTGTCGAGGATGAAACTGTGGTTGCTCCCGAAGTGGTAGAGTCAGTTTCTCCTGAAGCGGGTGTGGATGCAGCAACTGTGGTTGTAGCATCACCATGAGATTCAGATGATGGAGCTAGTGGCTCCAATCCATCACTGAATTGTTCGCAAGCTGGGCACGTGCCATCTCCAAGACACTCTGCAAAACTAGCATTAAGTTCTCGACATCCATCCATCACCATGACTGAATCAAGACCTAACACTTCTGTTGCTCTACAATATCGATTGAGACGCATTTTGACTGCTTCACCGTGCCATCCCCCGTGATAAGCAGGACATTCCAAACCTGGAGTAAATGACAAGCAGAGGCTTAGATAGTTGTAGGACAAGACAAGAAAGAGGTATATAATATTGAGATCTGACCTCCGTTGATGTTATTGAGAGTGCCTCCAAAGTCATGGTTTCTCAATGATTCAATATGACAAGTAGTCTCTTCCTTCAAGTTTTCCATCCAAAAGAAAATTCCAGCGCCCCATGCGTATTCTGGAGTAGTGGCAACAAGATCTGAAAAAGCGCGCAACTCAAATGATTAATAAGGAATGGTAGGGTGATATTGATAAAATTAATTGGGTTTGACTCACCTGGATCTTCACAGAATGTATTAGGGTCAGATGTCAAAGCCTCGGATGCCGCACGGAAGTTGCTGAAGAAGGAACCGAAAATAAGAAACAGGTAAATTACTCCAGATGACTGATAACTTAGCGAGCCACTTACTAATTCCATGAAAGTTGGATCTAAGAAAATATAAAGTCAGGAAAAATGAGGTTCAAATGGACACAAAAACTCAACAAATGCTTGCTGCCTAACTTACTGCTCCTCGTCCAAAGAATACAGCCGATGCAGGGACATACCCATCCGCGTCACCCTCCAATGCACCATCGCAGGGACATGCAAGGGGTGGCTCAATTACACTGAGAAAAACAAAACGATATGAGAGAGTGCAAATAAATCAAAACGAAGAAAGTGGCTCGTCTGGGCTCTGGCTACAGAATTTAGCCAGTTGGCCAGCCGCGATTGGTCTTGGGCCATATTAGAGGGTGACAAGCACTTACTAATCACAGTAACCGTTAAAAGTAACACCGCCTCCCGCCATTCCCACTCCAGTACATTTGAAGGTCTCCCAGTCAAACTCATCAGCAGTGCATGGCTTACAGAAAGTTTCATCTCCAACTTTCTTGTTATCAGCACATATTAGATACTCTCGACCTGCTTTCCACTCATCAGACTCGTGTAGTGTGTGCCCAAGGAAAGCAGCAAACTCTTTTTTCTTTTCTTCCTCAGTCCCCATCATGAATATTTTCTCAGCATGACCTTCATTGTAATGATCAATGGCAAGGCACAATCCTTCGTAGGTGTAAGGAAAAGTAGCATTAGGTCCCAGTTCATTGTACATTGCTTCAGTAAAATAATCACATGGCCGTTCCTCTGACAATTGCGCTTTCCCAGATGCTGGTGCAGGAGGAATTCTAGGTGTGTCGGGGTCCCAACAGAAGCACAATCCATCAACGTCACATGGCCAGTAGGTTTGACCTTCCATGCAGGCCTTGCAAGCTATGTCAAACAAGAGAAAGAGCACCAAAATGGGTCAACAAGATGTGAATGGCACGAATAGAAAATGCAAGATAAGTCTCACTTTCATCGTCAATTGTTTGTGGGTTATTCTGGTTTCCAACACATATCTCATTAGCACCTTTGCAGCCACCAAAACAAAAGGTTACAGGAGGTTCTGGCCCGCCTTTACCTTTATCACCAGTTACTTCTTCGGTGATCCTTGTGGTGCTCGAAGTGGGGACGATGGAATTGCCCAACTCGTCAGTCTTGGGCTCGGCATCGGTTATAACTTGAGCTGCACCATAGATGTGTGTTGGCTGTTCGAAGAGTAGAATGTGTTAAATATGCAGATGCTTATCGTACTAGAGAATAGAGGGAAGGGAATACTTACGTTATCAGTTGGGGGTGGTGTTTGGATTGGAGACAAGGATGGAGCATCCGTGGGGTCATCAGTGGGTGGATATGTTGCTGGTCCTAGACATTCATCGAACCTATACTCGAACTTATACGAGCAGCACTCAGTTTTGAACCTGAATAAATTCTCTTCCTTTTCCCATGTTGAGTGCTTCCCATCATTGACACACTCTCCTACCTCCCAGTTGGCTACAAAATAAACATGTTAAGGACGGAGGATCCAAAACTAAAGATCTATTATTATAAATCAAGGGTTTACTTACCATACCATGGATTAGATGCTTTTGCGTTTGCCTGTGATATAACTTGTCCATTTTCATCCCTGCTTTCAGCTCGAAAGAGAGAGCAATCAAACGAATCACCTTTTTCTAACTTGATGTTCACAACATCCAACAAAGGAGTCGCCAAATCTTCGGTCAGATCCCCAGTTAAGTCCCAAATGCTGTACCCATGCAGACTTTCGTCAAGAGCATATTGAATTTTATCACATATTGCTTGATTATCATCGTAGCTGACACCAGCCAATCAAAGTAAAGATTACAACACTTGTAAGCATGACTGGTACACAAAAAGCCATAAGCATGACAGATAAAACAAAAGTAGCATTTACCTGACCAGCCCACCTTTGTCGTCATTAAAGTATGCAAACTGAGTCTTGGTCGTGTCATCTCTCAATGTAATCATCTCCGGCATCTTCTCCAATATCGCATAGTACTGAGGCTTGCCCTTGTCTTCCCACCAATGTATATCATCTGCTCCTGAATGACTACTGTATAGCTTAGTAGATCCACCAAAGCTGCGGCCATAAAAAGGGAGGCCAATGTTGATTTTATCAGGGTCCGCACCTTCCTTGACCCAGCGTTTCACACAGCCATCAACGCTGTACTCTTTCCTTGATTCTTGATCAAAGAGAGGTGCATTGACGCCACTCTGATCGTTCCAAGTTCCGTGAAAGTCATACGTCATGAGATTCATTTCAGTGACAAGTGAAGATATTTGAGGTACATCTTGCCCATCAATGATTTGAGGAACACAAGGCAAGGCTGCTGTGATGCCAATAATCTTGTCACCGCTGGGATAGACTACCTTTTGGTAGGCATCCAGTGCGTCACGGATGTCCTTCAAAAGCAGCACAAAGTTCTGTTTGTCTCTTGAGGTTCCTTGATGTGGCTCGTACCTACGAATGTAAAACATTCAACCAGTAAGCAAGGTGTGGACAACTCAACCAGACACACCAGGTACACTCTTGAATACTCACCCAGGAAACTCCCAATTTATATCAATTCCATCAATCCCATACTCCCTCACCAATCCAACACAATTCTTGGCAAAATTCCTCCTCGCCGCGGCATTATCTGCCATGATTGGAAAAGCATCGCTCAAACTCCACCCTCCAATAGAGATGTAAACCTGTGCCCCCTGAGAATGCGCCCTGTCAATCAAACCCTGTGAGTTCAAGTAACCCTTGCAATCTCGTTTACCCCTAGGAGAAGACCGATGACACCTCACACCCTCGCCAAGATCAACATACTTGGCACCAACATAGTTAAAGTTCTCACCAGTAGAATCATCGAATCCATTATCATCATTAAACTGAGGAGCATAATCCAACTCTGGCTGTATGGTATTCATCCAATTCACGGGTCCAAACAAGTTCAAAGGATCGGCCCAAGGATCAGTGCCCCATATATCTCCCTTGTCGTTGGTTTGGAAGAAGGCGTAGTTGACTCTATCTACCTTTTGGAACTTCATGTTGGTCGGCTTGGTCCTTTCTTGATTGGCGTAGAACCTCCATGAGGCGTAGTAGCCGGTGAGAGTCTTTTTCTTTCGGGTGGCGACAGACCAGCCTTCTTGACTTTTGAATTCTCGAGGGACCTTGGTTGCATTGTTGGTTTTGGGATTTAGGGAGAGGAATTCGTCGACTTTGGACGGGGGTGGACGGGGGTAGGCTGTGATTTGTGTGGGATCCCATGCTTGGTCGACCCAGGCTGTTTCGGAGGGGGGTGTTGCTGGTTTTGAGGCTGGTTTGGTGGCTTCTTCTCCTGCTGGAACCCTGTTTATGAGATTGAAGAGAGAGCAAGAAGTTAGCAAGTTAATGGCGTTGAGAGTTAGGAGTAAACAAAGCCACAAGGTCAAACGTTCAATCAATCAGAGCACAGCAAGTCCTTGACATTCAAACAAATGTCCAACTGCAGCTATTTAACTCACCACACCCCCTCAATCCAACTCCCACCCCAATCACTACCCCCATTCCAAGCAGCAGCAACCTCCGGCTTTCCCGAACTCTCCACCTCCTCAGCCTGCCAAGATCCACCCATGGGCCTAAAAGCCGTAGCAGTCTCCATCTCACCGGCATACGTCACACCTCCTTCTTCGCCCTCCCCATCCGTAGCTACAGCCGCAACATCCGAATCACAAACCACATCCTCACCCCAATCACAAACACCCTTCTTATTATCAAACTTCAACCCCATACAACTCAAATAATCACCAACAAGTTCACCCCCCGTACACATGACATACGCAGTACAATCATACGAGGCACGATGTCCCTCCATTTCGGGGGGGCATTGGATCCAATCTACCGGAGCTCCGTAATCTTGTGGTGACGCGGAGGATATTGCGGCAGCGTCGGGTGTTAGAGTGAGACCTGGGTCTTTGTGGGTGTATTCGGGACTGTTGGGGTCGAATGCGGTTAGGGCGGGGTTGAATGCTCCTCCTAGGTTTCTATGGTGGGGGTTTGTGGGACGGTGGAGGTTTATTTGACTTTGAAGTTGGGATGAGTGGGCTTGTGAGATGGTTGTTATGAGGGAATAAGCGAGTATTGATGCCATTTTGGATGGAGGCCGGCGTCTGTTGGGACCATGGCCTGTGGAAGTAAATTTGGACATGTTTTTTGTCATGAATCAAGACTTTGGTTTCTGTTTGCAGCTCTGAACTATTACTAATGAAACGGGCTAGTTATCAGCCGAGCCTGATGAATAATTTCGTTTTGCGTTTGTATCTTTGTATGATGTGAAAAGAGAAAATAATGCTAAGTAATGGTAAACGACCACCAGGTTGATTGCTTTTGCAATAGACTATCTATTTCGAATTCACCGACTGCCAAGAAAGATGACTTTCTAATGCTCTTGCAGCGCCGGCTGACTTATTAATTCGATTGTTTCTGTTGTTGTTTGAGTTGATGCTTGATGTTCGTGTTTTTGGTTTTTGGATGTGTGAAGCTTTTGCAAAAGTACTGTTCAAAACCAACCATTCACGAGTTAACTACTACAGCCCACTTCAAGAAAACGTGTTGAGTTGACAATCGTGTGTAATAATAGACACTCCTAACGTCCTGGGTCTCGATAATAATACAGCCATAAATTGACCAATATTGTTTTGGGGTTTGGGGGCTGTCACAATCTATTTCAACTTCAACCACAGATGGATTGCAGATGAGCACGCAACAAGCAACAACCTCCATGTCCGTTATTTGTCTTCTCACATAGCATGCTCACATGATATCCCATAAAACAAACATACTGACATAATGATATCAGTTTGTTCATGTTTTTCAAACAATTCCTGTGTCGACTGAAAAGATTGTTCGTAACAAAAGTCATTCTTGCAGTAATATTCGTGAGACAAAAAATAGACCAAGGGATTAAAAAACTTCTCAGTTGAACTAACATTTCTGATTATGATGTGAAACCCATGTTCTGTCATCTCGAAATGAACTCACAACTTCTCTCACTCATGTTTCAAGCGGTCTCAGTCTCAAAAAACAAAGTTTCATCGACTAGACGAGTGGTTATAAGCAAACTAGCACACAAAGTGCTGTAGCTTCATCATCATAGCTCAAGGGCGAACCATTGTAGTGTATAATGAAAGTCTACAAGTGGCTTCATGTGGCCAAAATCAACATAGTCACCGTGGGGGAATCAATCGCAGTCCCCACTCTGTCCAGGAATTGAACTCACAACACTTTTTCCTGAGCTAGTTT
>JALLAY010001309.1:0-10805 GCA_036939635.1 Cyclotella baltica
ATGAAGTAATTCTATGTCTCTGAGGGTCAGATCCGGGTTGGTTGCCGCGTCCGGTGAGTACATTTGACAATGATCTGGGGTGAAAAATAGCGATCTAATTGAACCGGTTGTCGTTGAAGGTGTTAATGGCATCCTCCTTCTTCCTCAGGCGGCCTTCCACAGGACTGTAGTAACGAATATTATAGCCCCCATCCTGCATTAACCCCGAATAGCACAAGGTTGTAGTGACATTCTGAATAAACTTAATCGTTGTCAGTGTTCATTTTTGCTTGCTGTCATAATGATCAGTGGAAGTAGGAAGTGCTAGATGTGACTTAAGTGATTTCACACCAAATTCGTGGAGGGGAGTGTTTATGCTAAAGTACTTTTACGTACTGACAGAACTGCATGGAACTTCCCTAGGTGCTCTGCTGCTATACTAATTATAATATGATACATAAAATACATAAATCACATGATTATCTCCACAGCTTCATTGGAATTCCATCCCACAGCTGTTCTGTGTAGCAAATTTCCTTTGCAGCTGCTTGTTCATCTAATGAAAGCTCACTCCAATATAAATCTTCTGACTCTGGTGAACTTCCGTCACCATGCCAACTATCAGCATTCCATCCAAGCACCACCAAGTGAGTAGCAATCCCCAAGGTCTCCAGATTATCCCACGAGAAATCGATGCTTAATGAATAGTGCAGCATGAGATAAACACGTAAACTGAAAGGCGAGTTTCATGATGCAATCAAATAAAAATATTCAACTTACAAATGGTTGACCCAACAATCCCATTGCTCTCTGTTAAGGCCAATATTCAGAAGATCTGCTGCTATATTTGAGGGAAGATCAGAAAATGCCAAATCTTCGATATCATTTGTTCCAACAACATTCCATGAATATTTTGAGTATCCCAAATTATTCTGTGCTATTTGTTGAATTGAGCTATCCAGTTGTGACCACTCGGTGAATCTTGCCGGAGGCATGTTATCTGCGACCGGATTAGAATCATCTTGTGGCTCCCTAGTTAAAGGACTTGAGGTAGGAGGGTAAGCTGGACTTAAGGTGGGATCATTTGTTGGAATGGCAGTCGAAGGTATTGGTGTCGGTTTTTCTGTTGGTACAGAAGTGGGTTTCTTTGAAGGTCGGAGAGTTGGCCGGTTTGAAGGCCTGAGAGTCGGCATAGGAGTTGGTCTTTTTGATGGTCGGAGAGTTGGTTTCTTTGTAGATATTGCCACTGGACTCGCAGTTGATGGTTGTTTGGTTGGAGGCTTGCTTGGTTTCTTAAAAGGTCTCCCAATCTATACACATCATTGAGCGTTGACAAGGAAAAGCATAAGATGCAGTGAGCACAAAATTCTAGGTATTAAACACCCTTATGGCAATTCAGACGCACCATATTAAAAGTCTGGACTATTGCGGGTGCGATAAGCGGAGACGATGAGGGGGGCTCAGTTGGGGCATCAATTGGTGAAAGAGATGGAAGTAAAGTTGGATGGTCTGTGATAGGAGACAGAGTTGGTGGTTTTGATGGATTTCGGGTGGGATGTTTACTGGGGGTATAGGTTGGTGAAAGAGATGGCAATAAAGTTGGTTCATTGGTCGAAGGAGAATTTGTAGGCGTCTTTGAAGGTTTCTTTGTGGTCGGACGTTCATTTGGGGCACCTGTTGGCAGCATAGACGGTAGTAAAGTTGGTTCAGGGCTTAGGGGTGACGAGGTAGGAGGCTTAGATGGCTTTGAGGTGGGCTTCACTGATGGTTTCATTGATGGCTGAGTGTATGTGATTAATCAGAATAAATGTGAGCCAGTGCTTCGCAAGTAAAACAGATTTGTCCAATATAGTTAAACTGTGACTGACCGAGAAAGATGGCAGTGGTGTTGCTGGAGAAAGAGTGGGAAGCAATGTCGGTTCATTGGTTACAGGAAATATAGTGGGACTCTTTGACGGTTTCATTGTTGTTGGATGATTGACGGGAGCATGCGTAGGCATAAGAGAAGGTAATAATGTTGGTTCAGGAGATAAGGGTGATGAAGTAGGAGGCTTGGATGGCTTTGGGCTGGGCTTCACTGATGGTTTCATTGTTGGCTGAGTGTAGATAGGTGATTGATAAGAATTAGGGTGAGTCAGGGTGAGCTTCACAAGAGTTGTACGCATAAAGATATAATGTCATGAATATATACACTGTGACTTACCGAGGAGGATGGAAGTGGTGGTGTTGGAGAAAGAGAAGGGGGCGTATAATTGAAACAGGGTCCTCGTCTTTCGCAACATTCCTGCTGGGTAGAAAAGAGGAAACCTTCGAAATACGTCATCCACTCTGGATAGTCTGTTCCAAACACACATTTGACCTTTCTTTTTGACTTGCGGAAGTCTGGGTACCAATAGATTTGGATACTTGGAGATGTTGATGGCTTATGTCACAATGGGTAAAAGGTGTGAGATGAAATCTGAACAATTGTTATTTATAGATTCAAATACAAACATACCAAGTTAGACGGGCTGTTTGTAGGAGAAAGAGTGGGGGGTTTGGTTGGTTTGGATGTTGGTTGTTGAGTGGGTTTTGGGGTGAGAGCTAGAGTGGGCTGTGATGAATCAACACAAAATAATTATAAGAGAACATCAGGATAATTCGACTTGGTGGGTAGACTAACTTGATACAGACTCACCTCCAATGTTGGTGAAAAGGTTGGTGAGAAAGAAGGAATGAGCGAAGGTGCAAGAGTCGGCTTGATATAGATTGCAAACAGTTCGAGTTACAAAGATGTGAGGAATTGCCAGGAAAAAATGATGCTGCCTATACATGCTATGCTGTATTAAACTTACCGTGAGAGATGGCGATGCTGTAGGGCTCATGGTAGGCGATTCTGTCGGTTCCAAGCTTGGTGAAGCTGATGGAGCTTTGCTGGGGCTAAAAGTTGGAATCTGTGTTGGATTAATCGATATAGATGGTAATTCTGTAGGGCTTGCTGTTGGTGGTGATGAAATTGTAGGACTAAATGTGGGTGTCTCCGTGCGATAACATTCCGTAATATAAACCCAAGCATTCATCCAGTATAGTTTTGCTTGTGGGTCCACCTTCAGCATATTAGGAAGAAAATCAGGTTGATTGCAGTAAACTTCGTATGGTTCATTTTGACATTCAAAGACATATCCATCACTCTCTACTTGATCTCCGGCAACATAATCTCTCTTCGATCTACTGTATGGGTTTGGGCAGTATCGAGGTGGTGTTGGACTCTCTGTAGGTGGCTAAAGAATGTCATATTACAAAATAGGTGAGAAATAGTAGTAAAATGCAAACATGCTCTGCTGTATTAAACTTACTGTGTAAGTTGGCGATGCTGTAGGGCTTAGGGTAGGCGAATTTGTCGGGTCCAAGCTCGGTGAAGCTGATGGAGGTTTGCTAGGGCTCTTAGACGGTGCAGATGTTGGGTTAGTAGAGATTGATGGTGATTCTGTAGGACTTGCTGTTGGTGGCGATGAAATTGTGGGACTGTCTGTTGGTGTCTCGGTGCGGTAACACTCCATTACATAAACCCACGCATTCATCCAGTATACTTTAGCTTCTGAGTCATCCTTCGCCAGGTTAGGAAGAAAATCAGGTTGATTGCAGTAAGCTTCGTATGGTTCTTTCTGGCATTCGAAGATAAACCCATTGCTCTCAACTTGATCCCCTGCAACATAATCTCTCTTTGATCTACTGTATGGGTCTGGGCAGTATCGAGGTGGTGTTGGACTCTCAGTGGATACCTGAAAAACAAGTCGTTTGAGTCGACTGGTTATAGACATACGACAATAGATTGAAACAGCTAACTCACAATTGATGGACTCTGAATATGAACAATGAACAGTTGTGTCGAGAACTACTTCAGACAAACTCAACATTTAATTCACACACTTCAGCTTTTAACACTTACCAATGTTGGGGAACTAGTAGGTGAAAATGAAGGCGAGATTGTTGGGTCCTGAGTAAAAGAAATGAATTAGAACTTTAAGAAAAGCTATTTCTCAATAAAGTATCGATATACAAGTATTTACCAATGTTGGAGCCAGCGTGGGACTAAAAGTTGGGCTCGAAGTAGGCGTTTCCGTGGGTCTGTCAGTCGGTTTTCTCGAGGGCTTCCTCGTCGGGATATTGGTTCGACGAATGGTAGGATTGCTTGTTGGCGTTTCAGTGCTAAATTAACATGATCATAACATTGTCACAATATCCTCTAAGATGGACTTTCTTAAGGCTGCATATAATAAGACGAAAACCACATCAACCTCACCTATAACACGTAGCTACGTAAGCCCAACAATCAGTCCACAACTCTCGAGCATTCTCATCCTCTTCTTCAAGACTAGCATCAAACATGTTGATGTTACAGTATTTTTCATATGGTTCTGGAAGACATTCAAAAATCATATTCTCGGTCTCGATTCGATCACCAGCAATGTAGCCATTAAACAATGGGTCATAGGAATCAGGACAGTATTGAAGAGGTGATGGTTGTTCGGAAGGAGATAAGGTCGGTGAGTGGGTGGGAGCCTGTAGGTATTTATCACACAAAAAATGTAATGATACCATGACAAGACTTGAAGATTGAGAAATAAACTAATAAGTGCTTACCAAAGAAGGAGACAGTGAAGGTGTATGAGTTGGTATGGAAGAAGGCCTCTCTGTAGGCCTAATGGAAGGTCTTTTAGAAGGTTTGTTGCTGGGAGCATTAGATGGTCTTCTTGTTGGCAATCTAGTTGGAATTTTAGACGGCCTCCTTGTTGTTGGCCGTCTTGAAGGATTGGCTGACGGTTTATTAGTTGGGAGATTGGTAGGCTGATTCGAAGGATTGGATGTTGGTGCATTAGTGGGTCTATTTCTCGGTCTTCGTGTGGGCTTGTTCGTAACACTTGACAGGGAGACAAATGTTGGTGTTCTTGGCCTCCTCGAGGGCTTGTTTGTGGGAGTAGAAGCAGATATTTCAGTCGTTTCATCCCAAGACTCAGTAGTAATCATGGCATCAGTAGTGGTACTCGAGGCGACTGTAGAACTTGGCTCCCAAAATGTTACTGGGACGGTGCTGCTGGTTGTGCTTGCATAAAAAGTTGTAGAGTCCTGTTCATCAAGAGTTGTGGTTGTCGTCAGAGCGACTGTAGAAGTAGATGTCGTTGTGGATGTGGTTTCGGTTGTGGTGGTAGTCGTCTCTACATATTCTGTAGGGGACGGTGTCGGTGCTATAGTATATTGAAACTTATTCTTGCCTTGATTCTTTCCATTTTGCTTCCCTCCATTGTTCTTGCCATTGTTCTTGCCTCCATTTTGCTTGCCATTATTCTTTCCATTATTTTTTCCGCCATCTTGTTTGCCATTGTTCTTTTTCTCATTCTTTTCTCTCTCTTCAGAATCTGGAGTTGTCGTCAATTGCACCGTAGTTATGGTTGTGGTTGTACTCGTAGTCTCTATAAACTCAGTGGGGAAAGCTGTCGGTTGCAGAGTGTACGCTTGATATTTACCTTCATCGAATAGGTTAAGAAACAATCTGTTAGCATTTTAAATTGGCATATAGATGCAAGCACCTCGAACTACAACAGATTACCTTGATTCTTTCCATTCTGCTTCCCACCACCATTCTTGCCGTTGCCTCCTCTGTCATCCTCCTTGTCCTCTTTGTCTGCAAGGCGCCTGAAGCTGACCTTGTGCGCATCTTTTCCTTTTTGAAAGTAGAAATTATCTTTCATGAGATCCTCGTCCGCCTCGTGATCATCATCTGACTGTTCGTCGTCATAGAAACTATCATCGCTAGACCAGTCTAATAATCGACCCGTGCTGTGATCACGTGACCTCTTGTGGCGGATGAACTGGAGATGTCTTCTCTTGCCAATAGGCAAACTGTTCGCGACGTCTTCAAGGGCAAGACAGTAAATTATTCTCCCAGGCCTCAGCTGCTTTGAAAATGACAAAACCGCAGTCCATGCGATGAACTTGAGGCAGAGTTTCAACCTGAATCGTTGTCGCCACATTGTTTTCTATTCAGTCTCCGATGTTTGTTTCAATAATTCTTTGGATTTGGTGTTGTTAATATGTTTCAGCCGGCATCAACGATTCATAGTAAACATGCTGAGGAGGCGCATTCTGAAGTGAACTCTTGCAGTCGTCTCTTTGTCAATGCATTCGAGTTGCACTCTGCATTATCACGGCTCACCCATTCCCAATTATTACATCAATGGTCAAAACAAAGTGAGTCAACTCTCACAAAATGGATGACATTCAAAAAAATGGCTCAACGCTCAACGCCCCCCGTCGGTCGGCCATCACACACTTTTGGCGCCAAATTTACCCTTTGTCGTGAAATCAGAAATCAAGTGGTGAAATCTTCTGAATGTGACAAAATAATGTGAAGTGATTATTTTTCATATCATACCACACAACACCAGACATCACACATGAAAAGTGTATGTAAAAAATATGCAGAACACCAAGCAAGTTTCAGTTCAGGCATAGGTAATTCAACCATGTCAGAACCACTCCTCTACCTCTAGTTCTGAAGAATTTCGCCATTGACAGTAAGCATTATTCAATTCTTTTGAATTAATTGCAATTATTTATTTGCTGACCTTATTTTATTGCTTGTAGCAACAGAGGGTTACATTGCCATTGCGATTGTTGATGGCCAATTAATTTCAGCTTGCTCTCGAGAGCCTAGAAATGGTATTCAAACGACCGTGGCCGGCATCATGACTCGAAAAGTCAATTTTCCGCTCGATACCCAGCCCCAACCACTTCCAACCCTTGCTCCAATCCCTCTTCAACAGAGGGACACAATCCATATCATAATATTCCTCCATTGCTACATCTACCCCACCCGCAAACTAATTGTAGGCTTCATCACATCTGAAATCTGGAATGAACCTCCAACAAATCTCACTACATCTAACCATATAAAACAAGGGAAGGTATCGCTCGAATTCTCTTGCATCCACACCCACACATGCTTGCAGCATGTTACTGTTGATGCGTATAAAATATAACAAAACGGATGACAACAGAATGTAGGACAACAACGACTATTAGAAAAGAGGCAAGAAATCTCCATCAATGTTTACGAGCACTTTACTGTGATAACTTTCACTGGATCATGCATTCTAATTCAGATTTAGACAAAGGAACATATGGGCATTATGTAATACATTGGGATCTACAGGCAATAGAAAATGTGGGGTTCAAGAGACATCACGAATTTGCAAAGTACATGATAGCACTAGAAACAATGCCTTTGGTAGCATAGATCAAAGGAGCATACAGTCAATATTTTGCAAGAGCTATCATTCTATTTTCTTCCCATCATTTTGAGGCTCACTTAAAAAGCATGTTTCTAGCATTGGATTGATACCAATCATTCAGTCTCAGTCTACATGCTTGATGGCACCCTATCATATGTAAATCATTCCTTCAATATTTGAATACAACTGACAAAGTCAACAACAATGAGAGTTTCAGTGATTCTTGTTTGTGTCAATGACAAATCCAACACAGCTTTCATTCCATTAAAATCAACAAACAGTCCTTTGGGCATGTCTGAAGACAAGGATGTGTTGCTCCTTCATCTGGAAATGAACAAAGGTCTTATTACTGTTGACCTCCACAAGTTTATGGTCTTTTGTTAAAGGAGGCCGATCCATTTGTGATGAGAGATAATCACATCACCAAAAGAACAATCCTTACTTCTTCAACAAATGGTCAAGAGTGATTCTGTCTTTGACCTTTATGTCAAGAGCACTTGGGACGACAAATAGAAATATCAATGTGTGTATGAAATAGCACACCAATAAATCTCAACACATGCACCTGACCGCTGACCAATGTTGAACAAACGCAAGGCCAGAAAGAAGGACCTCAAGCCTAGTCACGAACTAATATTTCAAGTGAGAAGGAAACATGTCTGGAAAAGAGGCACAATATATGAAATAAGGCTCAAACAATTACAATGTACCATTTTTGATCTTGTGAACATTTTTAATAAATCTGCAAGTCTTATGAAGAGGATTGCAAATCAAGAGATCAGTTTTGGCCAAGCAAAATGTGATGCACGCAGAAAAGTCCTTCAGTCTCAAAGGATCACATGTAGAGAATGTGAGATGTAGTAAATGTGACAAGCTTGTCAATGAGATTGATAAGATGAACTTCAAAATTATCTGTAAGGCTGATCAAGCTGTAGAAGTCTCGAGACCAATGAGAGGGGACATACCTTTCAATGAGATATCGGTATCAAAGGGGTGGCAGGCTGAGCTCAAGGCCGAAATGATTGTTCATGAGTTTACCAATGAGGGAAGATTGATTCTTTCAGAAACATACCAACTAAATATTTTTGCTAATGCCCTC
Organism: Cyclotella baltica; assembly: GCA_036939635.1. NCBI lineage: Eukaryota > Bacillariophyta > Thalassiosirophyceae > Thalassiosirales > Thalassiosiraceae > Cyclotella > Cyclotella baltica. Next base: position 8,350 of record JALLAY010001309.1, read on the forward strand.
TCATTCTTGTGATCTGGGTTTACGGGGCTTGTCCAATCCAAATCCACTCTTTCTTTGTGTCAACTCCCCAACCCCATCATTTTCTGTTGCTGTGATGTTTTGTTTGTCTGTGCCCCCCTGCTGCCGTGGTCATCGTAAACATTCCCTCCACTCTATTGAGAAGTGGGACAAAACAATGGCAAGTGAGCCAATCATGCAGGTGGATCAGCCACTATAAGTTACAGTTTAATATTCCAATGGGCAAATAATTATTCGGTGTCAAAATGATTTTTATCAAATAAATGCAGCTAGAAATAATTTAAATCAAAACCGAGAGAATGATGACAACTACAGCTGTTGGCTTCCCTTTTATCCATGTGATCGCATATTATATACAAGAACACCAGCGATAGCCAATAGCAACGATGGACTTACTTACCCCTTGCCAATTCCGAATCCACTGCAACCTCCAATAGCCTCTGATGATTTGTTTGGTAATTAATGTAGGCCAAGGGTCTGCTGAGGCTACCTTTTGGTACCCAAATCATTTTGAAGTTCAGCCGAAACTTCAATATCAACGCGTGGAGTTGATATCTAACTTTAACAAATCACACCAAGGATAAAGCATTCTTGCATCTATCATTGCAGCCTAAATACCATGGAAAAAATGATCATATTTTGGCAACTTCAATCAGTTGAAGGGATAATCAGCCCTCCAATAAATCAATCACACGCAGTGGCATGGTTGTTCACCACAACATCTATTTAATTAGTTTTAATGATAATAATTTACTATTTTTACAAACAGAAGATAATATTGCTTTTATTTTAAATTCATTGTTCTGTATGTCCATCTGAAGTTACCTCAAAACGTGTCATCTTTGATGATTACCATTGTTCAATTGCAGCGAGCTGCTGGCAGGTCAGTGGAGATGGATGAAACTGCAGCAGCAGCTAGCACATGCCCCATGGTGAAGCAAAAACTCATTTTGATCAAGCTTCTCAGTTTCCTCCACCAAATCACAGAGGAAAATGATGCAAGTGATATTTACTTTTTACCTTCATTTATATCTAGACTAGCCAAGACTAGCTCGGTTTCCTTTGGGTAGGTTGGGTAGGTATACTCAATTATCAGATAGAGGGTACCTCTACTCCCGGGCAATATTACAAGGGGGACACTCGTGTGTCCCGGCAGATAATGGGGTCTGGATTGATTTATCATCCTATTAATCACTTAATAGCCAATACACATGAACTTATTGGGATTTGAACCCTTGCACTCTTCTAACAAAATGAGTTAAATTGACGAAGGGTTCCCGATCGGCGATCATGAACTTGCGTCAACTGATTCACGTATGTGCGTCATCCGTCAATCTTCGATGATCTTCGATGTAGCAATGTAATACTTCCTCTTCTCAGACGAAAATCTATCTTTTAATCGCGCTTCGCAGTAGATATCCCTTATAGTAGTTCCGGGAAATGCTAAATAAAAAATGTGTCTACACAATCTTTTAATCGCGCAGTTTTCGCGCACGAGGTATCCAAAGGATACTAAATGGAAAAAGTGTCAAACATTATTATTATTAGATGACGATGATGATTAAGAACCATATATTAGCTCCTAGAGATAAGGGTACCTACCCATTATCTGATTAGATTTTGTTGAACGCGTTCTTGTGTTGAATATAAGGTATTCCTTGTTCAACGACCACCCACATGTCTTTGTTGAACCAGCTGGATGAGATAATATTATGAACAATAATGTTGCGACTGCAGACGAACAAGGAATAATTCCACAAGAATGGTGTGACGCGTAATTGTACCGTAGCATACACAATAGATATTATGTAGTTATTGAATAAGAAGTCGTATTTTGAACAAAACAATCTTATTTAGTTGAAGTTGCGATTAAGACTAAGACTAATTGAACACTTCCCGACACTCTTGACTAGGTAGTGTCCTATAGTGTCCTATGCTCTTGACTCTACATCAGAATCACACACACAAGTCTAAAAGCTTATCCTGACTGTTGATGCGTTGGTACCATAGATCTATTCAGCTGCCAATGCATCAACAAAATGTCAGGATATTTTTACTTGTGGATGGTGTCAAGAGCATTGCTAGGACACTAGTCAAGACTGAGAGGAAGTGTTCAAATAGTCATAGTCGTAGTCGTAGTCCCAACTTCAACTAAATAAGATTGTTTTGTTCAAAATAAGACCTCTCATTCATTTCCTACGTAAGATCTATCGTATGCCACATGTGCGTCACACCATTCTTGTGGAATTATTCCTTGTTTATTTTAATGTGTCACATGTCATATCCATGTTGAACTTGTTCCTCTTGTTTTATGCCCACTGCGAAAATTGAAAATTCGAGAGAGAATCACAGTTCGCAGTTCGCGTTCCACCGCTAGCATTTTCCTTTTAGGCGCGTGCATCTGGTGCCCCCAAATTTGTGATATGACGTCAATAATG
>JALLAY010001310.1:0-10801 GCA_036939635.1 Cyclotella baltica
TCGACATAAGGTCTATCGTCAATCTCAATTAGTTTGAGTGCTTCTTTTAGATTCAGATTAAATATGGTTTCTTCCGTCCCTGTTGATGCCTCGGAGGCTGTGGCTGACTTTTGGGCCAGGATCCGGGAGGATGATATCTCAGCAGTCGTCGCATCAACGAGGTCACGATTGATGGATTTGTGCCCAGCTATTGATACTTTCTCTTTTGAAATGGTAGATGACACTCAGGTTGTTGGGCCTGGTGATCGTGAGTCGCCGGTTACCTCCGTAGAACTGGGGACGCCACGTCCTGTGGTAGATGCGTGGAATCAGACGAAGTTGGTTGGGTTGGTAGTGTTGGAGTCGGATCAGTTTTGTGGAGCGGCGGTCGGCAATGATGTTCCTTCTGCTGCTAGAGATTTCAAGGCCTGTTGTCTTCCCACTGCCGGGGAGACAAAGTGTAGGGCTGGGAATCATGTTGGACCTAAAGTTAAGAGGATGCCTTTTCCTTCGGGTACTTTCATAGTGGCCATTCCTACCTCTCTTTCAACTGGTGGTGTTAAGCAAGTCTTCTCTAGACCGGTACTGCAGGAGGAGGACTTCTTTTACATGCCACTCAGCTCATTTCATTTCAAGAGGCTGCTGACTCTTCGAATGGAGCCTCGTGTCTTCAAAGCATTGTTTGAATTGTTTCCGGGACCTCATTGTTTGGCTGAGCCAACACCAGTCCTCTCTGCTCCACCCAAGCGTTCAGGTGCTGTCGGCTTTGCTACTCCTAGTCAGTCAACTCCACTTATGCAGCAGCTTGTGTCAGATAAGCCAATCCTATCCCCGGAAGGCAAACAAGGCATCATCGGTCAGAGCTTTCAGCCTGCGGCTGCAGACGAGGGTTGGAATTTTGAGGAAGACGAGGATCCTTTGTCTCAAGACTTACCCTTCTCATCCAATGTTGCCTCCGATCCAACCAGTTCAGATCTTCTTGGTGACACTCAACCGGTTCCTTTCGCTTGGGAGGATGCCTTCAACCCCAGCAGAACACAGGCCCTCACCCGTAGTCACTCTTCAGAATCAATTGCTCCCTCTGCATCATCCAATGAAAAGGAGTCCTTGATGACGCTGCTTCGAGTTTTGCAGTCAAAGGTGGAAAACCTAGAAACTAAGGAGAAGGCAGCAGTGGAGTATAACAAGAAGAAGGAAGAGTCTTTAACCACTACGTTTAAGGCTCTGGCTGATGAAAATAAGGTTATGATGAGCCAATTGCAGGACGCAAAACATGAGCTATTTGTACTCAAGCACAGACGTGGACCTCCCTCATCCAGTACTCTCTCGGAGCCACCTCTTTCTGACCGTCAGCGCCTTGCAATTGTGGCAGCTGTAGAACGCGATTTGAACTTATCCCAGTATGTTACCCATGATGAACTCAACCGGGCTACACAATCCCAGTCTAGGGACTCAGATCTTCTTTCGCGATTGAAGAAATGTGAGGCGGAGTTGTTTGAGGGTGCTGGTTCCATCTCTCAGTTGATTGGAAAGGTGGAGACTTTGGAGGCGGCGAGAGCGGTTACGGCAGTGGAGATTGGAGGTTTTGTTTTCACTAATGAAGAAGCCACCGAGGCCTGGGCACAGTCACATGCAGACAAAGACCTACATAGGTTTGTGCCCGACTTTCTTTCTTACTTCCTTCTAGCTGATCCAAAGTTTGAGACTGTGGAGGGAGGTTTGTCTCAGATGGCATCAGTGGCCAAGGCACAATTCTCCTCATTGGATCTGGCGACCATTGATCTCTCCTATGCTATGACCTACCCGCCTAAGATGCTGAAGAGTTCAGACAAAGAGGAGGCTCAGTTGACGGATGGAATCTGGTGGGCACCTCAGTTTGCGTCTCATGCGGTGTTTGAGGGAAACTACAATAATGGCTCTCATCTTAAGGTTAAACGGTCTCTCAATGCAGTCTCTAAGGCCATGGAGGCCGGTATCGATTATCACTTTCCTGCAGCCAAGCATCCAAAATCTAATGCAGTGTTCAAAGACCAGGCCCGTCTTGCGGCGGCTCAGTGCCTGGATTTCTTGGACTCACTTACACCCTTGTACAAGCAAATCTCTGGTGGAGGTATGTCTTCCAAAGAAGCTTGGTCTCGCTGCATGGTATTTGCAAAGCAAGTGTTTGATGATGTGCGTACTGTCAGGGCTCCTAACTCTGAAGGGTCTCTGGGTTCTTACATTTGGTCGGCCTTCAGGACTACACAGCTTTTGAAGGAATATCAGCGTCACAATTTTGTGGAGCATCCCAAGACTTCTTCCATTCTGGCATTAACCTCCATGCGGAAAGAAGGAAAGGCCATTGAGGAAGTGATGTCAAAACTGCAGTCGCAAAGTACTCTTGTCAATCGTCATACTGGTGATATTAAGAAATTGCAGGATGACTATAAGGAACTGAAAAAGAAGAATCCCTCCCTCCTCTGACCGCCACGTGTTGTTCCCTCTCAGGAGTTAGAGGGGGGACAGCAGTGAGAGGGAGGCAAGAAGCGGGTGTTTGAAGGTCAGAGTTCAAGCATCCTGGGGCCTGCCGACTCGAGTAGTTTAATGCACGGAGAGCAATTGGTTGTGGATGTGACTGCTCGAGTCGGCAGAAGAAATCGTTCGAGAGTTAATGTTCGGGTGGTTGGTGATTCATCTTTTACGTGGATAGACCTTGTATTCCAATGGGGGGCAAACCTTGAAGCAGTAGTGGCGGATAATGCACAACTAAGTCAGCTGTTGAAGTCAACATACCAGTTTGCCACTACTAGTCCTTCGGATGCTGTCAAACTACCCCCTCATGGGCCTTGGCATGGATTGATGTTTTCCACTCTACGAACAACCCAAGATAAACATTTGATACAGTCGCTTTTTCACGCCTGGTTGCCGGGAGACTTGATCATAGCCCTACACAGCAAACATTCTCGCAAAGAACTCATGGAAATGATTCCTGAACACTCCCACCATTATCACTTGAAGATCTCCAAAGCCAGGCACTCAGACTTTGGAGGGGCATCTCGCTCAGTGTGGTCTATTGTTCATTTATCTCGGCTTATCCCTCCAATAACCGTCAAATCTTTAATGACAGAAGAACACTACCCCCAGACTCTGCAAGCATCTCTAGATGATACTCAAGGTGCTGCCATGCGGGGTGCTCTTTTTGAGCCAAGGTTTGGCGAGAATTATTGTGGTATGGTCAAGCTAAAGGACCATCCAGATACTGAGTTGCGTGTGTATGATGCAGATGGGTTGGCACCTGACTTAGCTGCTATTCAGTCTTCTCGGTTCTGGTTCTTCTGGGTGCAGGCTGCTAGTGTGTGGTCTGGAGATAGTAAGATTTTGCGCCCAGTCAAACTCTATGAGCTGTTTTCAATTTGGGATTTTGAAGGCAAGTTGGAATGCCAGTCCAAAAGCAGATCTCAGTCCATGACACTTCTACAACATCGGTTATGGTCTCCCCCTGGCAAGATTAGTCGGTTGATTACCCATCATCTATTGGAGTCAAGAGTGGCTTTCTTTGATACAACCTGCCCTCCTCCTACTGTGGTACCTATCAAAGCGCGCAAAGCAGAAGATATCCCCTTTGCTCCCTTGGAGGAATTGGCAGATGTGAGAGCCGAGGCAGCATGCCCCGATGATGCCGAAATCGATCTATCCATTTGGGCGCCGCCGGACGAGGAGCCCAAACAGGCGGCAGCTCGCATGGTGCTGCGGCGGTTTGCTGTCAAATGGTGGGCCGATTACCATACAAGAAAGGCGCACGAATGGTTGGCCAGGGAGAGACGATCTAAGTTTGATGTCAGAGAAGTGAATGAGCGACTCAAGCGTGTGCAAGCGTGTCGGTATTTCAAATGGGTTCGAGGTAGCTCCATTCTCTACTGGCGTCTTCCAGAAGAATGGCATGCTGATTTCAGGGATGGTGTGAAATGTTGGGAGCTCCCAGATGCAGTCCTTCCTCAAGGACGAATGCACAACATCCCGACGGAATCCAGAGAACAAGAACTACTCACTCGAGAGAAGATATTCCGACTACGCTTTAATTGGTATTTAGAGAAGGGGCCAGTTAAGTTGGTCATACCTCGCTTTGCTGTTCCCAAGGCCACCGATGTTAGAGTGGTATGGGACTCAAAGGCCAATGGACATAACAAATGTCTGTGGGCTCCTTCTTTTATCTTGGGCGATTTTGGGGACTTGGAGGAAATTGTGGTTAAGTGGTTGTCCGTGCCGGTGGACATCTACTTGCAGATGGGCAGTCCTGATCAGGACTATTCCCAAGAAGCACATACCTTTATCAAGTCATGGCAAGCTGACATTGATGTTGGTCAGCAATTTAATAACTACGCCGCACATCACCAGGACCGTCCTTACTTAGGAGTGCGGATGATCGATACCAACAATGATGGTTCAATGGAGAAACATTGGTTTGCAAGATTTTCGGTGCTGCATTTTGGAGGTCGAGCATCGCCTTACATTGCGGGCATGGGCCAGCAAAGGATACTCGAATGGGCAAAGGGACCTCCGAGCAGTCCAAAGTCACCATTTCAATTTGACAAGGTAGTCTTGAATTTACCCACTGCTGAAGGGTGGGACCCCTCTCTTCCCAGGGTCATGAGGATCCGCAAGGATGGGGAGTTGGCATCAGCGGAAGTCAATTATGTTGATGACATTCACCCCACGTCTCGAGGAATATCTGACACTGAGGCCGTGATTACTGCCAAATATCTGAAGTCACGTATGAACTCAGTTGGGAACCAAGCCGACGATAAAAAGTACAGGCGTCCGACTTGTCGACCTGGGGCCTGGAAAGGAGAGATCATGCATACCGATCAGCCCTTTCCGCGTAAGTCTACAACAGTCAAGAAATGGAATCGCTTCAAAGATGGAGTATCGTGGATACTGGAACAAGCCCGTGTCGGTGAAACTGCCCCAACTTCGGAGCTTCGACGTATTGCAGGGCTTGGGATCAACGTCACCGATGTTTACAAAGATGCCCGATGCTATCTTAAGGGAATCTTTAATGCCGTAGAGAGTTTCAGAGCCAACCGAGATGTCAATGGTTGGAGGATTAAGATTGGTGCTGAGTTAGAAGACGAGGGGTCAAGTGAGCTAGCTAGAGAGGATTCGGGTTTAACCCCTCTACAGTTGGAGGCTTCCATGGAATCTGCAGAACGATTGGAACTGGAAGATGCAAGTACTGCTGTTGCAGCCAACGGTTATCCATTACTCACTAATATTACCCCTGAAATGCTCATGCACTGTGAAGCTCTGTTGGAACTCTTTGAAGCGGACACTCCAGTAGCAGTTTACATCAGGCCAGCTTCAGCTTCGTCCTATCGGTACTATGTGGGAGATGCCTCCCGGGAAGGCCTGGGAGGAGCCACACAGTTTCCCGATGGAACAATCAAAGGAAGAAGAGGGGTCTGGCTGAGTCAGTTTGCTAAAGGAGGATCCAATGTACGGGAGTCACAAAATCAAGTCAATCATCTGTTAAAAGAGGTTCGTGCCGGAGTGCACGATGGGTGTGAGGTGTGGGGGTTCACTGATAACAGTGTTTGGGCACTTGTTTGGTTGAAGGGGTTATCAACAGCCAAACATCTCTTCGATCTGGTGTTGGAATTAAAAATTGAGTGCCGCAAACACGAAGTTTATTTGCATGTTTGCCATATCTCTGGTAATCGGATGATTGAAACTGGTATCGATGGATGGTCCAGGGGTGATTTTGAGGCAGGAATTTCATTGGGATATGATTTGAGAAACTATCTCCCATTGGAGCTCTCATGCTTTAATGTGGCCTCAGCTACTCTTATCCCATGGCTTAGATCTTGGTTAAAGGATGATTACAAGGGCCCTTTGGGCCCTGAGGGGTGGTTCTGGGATGGTCACATGCCCGGGATTCATGTGTGGATACCCCCTCCGGCAGCTGCTCTGATCGCGCTTAAGCAGTTGTCAAGGTCCAAACACAAACGACCTTACGACCTGACTCACATCGTCTTGATTCCACGCATCCTATACTGGGAGGAATGGCAGTCTCGGTTTGAAAAGGAGATGGACATTTGGTTTGTTATGCATTCTGGTTCAGTTTGGCCACACTATGCTCACGAACCCCTCGTTGTTGGTATTTCATTCCCTATGTACAGGTCCTATCCATGGCTTCTCCGATTGGAGTCTGAAAAGGTGGTGGAAATTGGTCGCTCGCTGTCTGCGCTGTCAAAAACGTGTCACTTTCGAGTCGGGGATTATCTGCGCGAACTTTGGAGCAACCCGAGGTCGCTTCCCGAAGTGCGCGGGAGCTTGGTGCGCTGAGTGCTTCTCATCTCATGATTTGGACTTTTTCGAAATCAAACTCCCTAGAGACTTCAATGGAGCATCACTGGCAGAGGTTGAGGATGAGAAACGTTTCAAATGTGCGCGTCCTGGTGATCATATCTGTACATCCTTTCAATGTCCAAATTGTCAATCCCAAAACATCAGAGGTAGAAGTCTAGATCCATCCCTGGCCAGAGATCAGGCCTTCGAGGCATTGGCCATTCGAGCTACTCTAGATGCCTTCTGGGCCTCTTCCTCTGCAACTGTTAAGTCTCATGTCACCAATGTTAGATTCATGAGGAGGTATGGTGCAGCCTTAGATTTCTTACCGATGCCAGCCCTGGGTCCATTTCCTCTTTACAAACATGGAGGGATGCTGGAAGCTATCATTCTCTTGCTCAGGTCTACTGAGAAAGGAAGGAAGAATGCAACAGTCCAATATAGCACTGCGCGAAAGGTGCGGTCCACTCTCACCAAGATCTGGGAGGCCTCTCCGGAATCAGGCGCAGATATTGTGTTGTCTTCGGCATCAAGAAAAGGGCGGTATGTGGCTACCCATTGCCCCAGTGAGTCGCGGTGGTATGAGCACTTTGCGCTGGGAGTGTGTGCTAGGATGGGTGATGTAGTTTCACAGGACAGGGCCTACACGATTGAGGTGTTACATAAACTCTTGGAAGCATATGAATTAGAGTGGCAGCAACTAGCCTATGAGATTCCTTTGAAGACCATGTGTGCAGTAATGTTTCTCCTGGTGTCTTCACTTGGTGGGATGCGGGGTTTTGAAGTCATGTGGACAGACCTAGCGGCATTGAGATATGATCTAAATTACTGCGAAGAAATTGAGGATTACTCAGCTATTTCATGGCCCATTGTCGGTCGGTTCAAAGCTCATGATGGACGTCTAGGATGTTATATGATTCCAATTGCGGGAGTGACAAGATCTGGCATTCAGTTTTTCACGTGGACACAGCGATTTGTTGGTCGCCTGGCCATGGAGGGACACTGTGACGGATGGGCTTTCAAGCGGGCAGATGGCTCTAGAGCCAAAGCTTCAGACTACATGGAGGATATTTATCAACGACTGGAAATTATTCAAGCAACGACCTCTCTCATCGATTCTGAATGCGATGTTAGATCTGAATATGGTGCACAACGCTCGGGTAGAAGATTTTTAACCACCAATGCTACCATTCAAGGTGTCTTGCCACACATCATCGAGTTACAATGCAGGTGGCAAACAGATCGAGCCAATGGGGAGAGGTCAGTAGTGAGGTCAATGATCCATTTGTATTCGGAAGTTAGGAACATGAAGAAGACCCTGATTCAACCATCCTTGGTGTGCTGAAGAGCTCCACAACAACTTTGTATTCTTGGTTCAGTTACAGAGGGAGTGCAGCTCAGGGGGGCCGGCGAAGTGTGTGTAGCAACATGTGGTGGGTATGAACGGTAGACATGCTGCCTACGTTAGGAGTATATTCTTTGACAGGGACAACTCCGTCTTTGTCTGCCAGCCCGAGACGTTTCCGGCCTGGTTAGATTTTACTGTCTGAGGGTAACTTTTAATGGCGCGTGCTCTGGCCTGCCTAGGTCAGTAGGTACGAGCCCAGGTGGTGTAGGTTCGGGACCCCAACACACTAATTTGCTCACATACCGTTGCATAATCGTATTTAGTTTGAGATGTTATCTATTGTATGTTTTGACATCTGTAAGTTGTTGATCTCCCTTGACAAAAAAAGAACAAAACTTAGCTTAAACTAACTCAAAAATATTAAAACAATTACCACTAATAAAATCCATTTAATGAGATTTTAAGTCCCATCACCATCACCCCGCCCATCACGATCGAAATCATCGATCATCTTCATCGTTCATCTGTTGAATCACATCAAGCGGATGAACCCGGTCACTCACTAACAATCGTCATCACTCGCGGCGAATCCATCAAATCCCCCAATGGAAAAAGACGCATCATATGCACAGTCGACGGATGGGTCCACGGAGTCGTGGATGTCTGAAACTATATTTGGAGGAGATAGCTCTGACGTCGACGTTGCGTTATCTCTTTGAAACGAAAGGCACGAGGAATAACAACAATAAAAATGGAAAACGACCACACATCCAATCCTATTCAAATATCGATTCGAGCATCTGCAATCGAATTCAATTGTGGATTAAGAAGTGAAGGCTTGAATTTGGCTGTCAAAGTGAGTATCTGATTGTGGAATGTGAATTGCTCAAACAACTCACATCTAAATGAATTCTTTCTCTTGTCAAAAAGGGGAAAGCATAATAGCCGTGAGTTGACATATTCCACACAACAATCAACCCCTGCAGGAGCAAGAAACAAACATATATCAAAATCAATGCTGTCAAATCCCCCACAGTCCCCAACAATCCCTCCAACCACTCGAGGGCCACAGAGAAAGTCAATATGGAAGATGATGAGGAAAACTTAGATAATTGGGTAAATGCAAGGCTGAAAAAATTCTTCAGTTAGAGCGAGCTCTGACATTAATGATTATATGAAATGAACCAAGTACAAATCATTCAAACCTCAACAACTCTTTTCTCCCAATAACATAACAATTAATCCTCTCCTTTTAGACGTGAGGATGGGTGTTTGTATTTTGTCATTGTCTTCTTCTGAAGTTTTGCGGCATTGGATTCATGTTCGGGGGCAGAGATGACAACAAATATCAAACATTTGCTTTAGATTGTGTATCTATTTTCAATTTACAATTGAAACGTTAAATAAATTATTGTACACTATTATTTAATCTCACTATTGCATTATCTACTGTATTTTTTATGGTACCTAGAGTGTAATGTATTTGTTTTTTTTTATGCAAAATATTAGATGTAAACATCTTCTAAGCATTCTTTGGATTATACCAGGAACGGATGCTTCTAAAGGACTCAAAAAATATATTATGTTCATTATCCCTGGCAGTATCTAAGCTAGGATGTGTTGAATGAATATTCAATTAAGTTTAACAGAATCAAACTGGTCTTCCTTGGGGATAAGGCTGGGCAATGTTGATATTACGTACCTATATGTAATTGCTGAATGAAACAATGCAAAAGCGCCCAAGCTTGAGCGGCTGCGTAGAAATTTAGAACTTCATCCATTTGACGGGTACTATAAAAGTATACTGTTTGCTTCAAATATTTCACCGCCTCTTTTCTTTTTATGAAAGCAAAAATCTAACCATTATTTGATGCTGTTTTTACAATCAGGAAGCACGAGGGGGTTAGAAATCCGTCTCATTTTGGTTGCATAGCTTTGGGGGTTGGGGAGGAATTGGATCTTGTTGGATTATTCTCTGCTGGCTTCTCTGGTCTCTGGTAAAGGGAAAGACACATGCCAATTCATCTATCCTGGCATGGTGCCGCTGGCATCCTCTGAATCTTTGTGGGTGTACAATATGAAGAGGTTGTTTATTTAGACTGAATTGTGTCAAGGGTTTGATGTGGACGGGATAGGGATTTGGCATTTACTTTCGTTTTGTTTTGTGTTCCCTTTCATTACAGACTCGTTTGTTGGACTCAGTTGATACGATTCAGGTAACAATTAGGGAGGATAAGGAAGTCTATCCTATCGTCGCGAAGCGAATAATTCGTACTTTTGTCAATGAGATGACAGCTTGCTGGCGTTGGAGAGTTGGATATTTATTATTGTTTTTGTCTCCCATTCTAATGCATCAAACTTGTAGGTACACGAATGAGGAAAATACTTATTTATAAAATTAATTTAACCTGAATGATTATCACATTTAGCTTAGTCTATTATTTCAACTGTACACATTTATATTTTCGTTGTTTCAGTAACAAACAATTAATTCATTCAATGCTAGCATCTAAACCATAAACATAACTCAGGGCAGGAAGACAAACAGCACCGCACAAACAACCCAATAAATAGATTTGTTTCATTTTTTTGCGTTGGAAAATTCTTTAGCACGTCAGTCAATACTTTTTGTGTTTTGCTTTTCACTCTTGGTCACTAGAGACATGCCACCCAAACTAGAATAAACTTGCTGTTTGATGTTGAAACGGTGAACAGCTTGGTTGCATTTCATTTCATTTTTTGACCTTTCTTTTCTTGATTGTCATGTTCAATTCTTGCTGCTGCTGATGATGCTGTATGCTGTTGTCTTCAACACTGCTGGTGTACTTTCGTGCTAGCTATGACCCTCAGAGAAGTCAGAGAAGTTATCTCAGCTTCTTGTCCCTGCAACTTATGACCTAGAGAAAGGAATTGAGCTGAATCGAAACAAGGAGAAAACAACCAACAACAACACAAGTACAGCTAACGTTTGGGGTTTGCCAATTTCATTTAATTGCGGCCTTTTTCTCATCCCTTTGGATGGGTTGGTTGGGAGTTGATGGGCCGTTCTCAGCCATGATGAGCCTGTTTTGCAATAGGCAGGAAAAATCGATTAAATTGGACCACACGTTAAATAGGCCAACTTGGTGGTGGTAAAATAAGGAAGCGGTA